>DWTS01000311.1:0-10903 GCA_018250615.1 Oechydrus chersis rufus | reverse complement strand
AATAAGTGCAACAGTAACATACATTCGGTATATTTTCTAAAATCCCTATCCAACCATTCATTAAAGTTATTAATAATATATTATATTATTAGGAATTTATAAGAAGAACTGGTTCAATCAGACCCAATATCTCGACTTGTTAAATTTTCTGTTTGTGTCTGCCTATCGCAAACTTTATTTACGTTACTCAGACAAGGTTTAATAAACTATGCTTAATAGATACTAGTTTTAATTTAAATATTTTGTTTCATCATATTATCTGACTTATAAAATGCCAGAAATCTACGTCAATATCTCTATATTGAAAATATGATAACACTCTCTATTAAAACAAACATGTCACTTCCCTTGAAACGGATTATCTGGCATGTCATTCCACTCTTCCGTATTCCCGGCTAAAAGGATTGAAACGAAGTTTTTATGGCATATGATGTGCAGATCTGGCAGACTGGAGCCATTAGCTCAGTGCAGCAGATCCTATGCTCTCAAATGCAAGAATGTAGCGGCAAATAAAACCAGGTTTCGTAACAAGTCATAGATTTACATCTATGTAACAAGTTACCTTGGCGTAGGAGGGAATGCAATTCCACTAAGAGGAAATTGTCTTATTTTTATACCAATCCTTTCGTTTTTAAATGATAACTTACGATTGTTTTATTACATTCAGTTTAAGAGTGTACATTTAGTATTATAAAACTTTTATAAAATCGCAGACTTTTTCTTATAAACCATAATAAATACACTTAAAAATAAAACACAAATACATAAAAAAACTTTCCTAAAAACCTCTCAATAACAAATACGTCATGTATATTTCATCCTTTCCCCTTGTAAAAAAAGAAATATCTTATTAAGATAAATACCGGTAACACAAACTTTCTTAATCAGCGTCTAAAGAATAATTAAAATTTCTTTCAGCTATTAGAATCTATTACAACTTAAACAGCCCCACTGCTGCTAATAACTAAAACAGAAGTTTTTCATACTTTCTATTACATAAAACCAAATTATATTAGCATACAAATTGGTTTTATCTCCAGCGGGAGATAATAAACTGTATTTTGGTTACGAACAGTGTTTACCTCTTATAAACAATATTCAAAGCTCAATGCGTAATTTTCATATAATAAAATTGAGTTGGTACCAGATAAGCTTATTAGAAAATAGGTACCTACTTGTGAAATTACAGCAACGAAAAACAAATATTTTAGAAAATCCTGAATTTTATGAACCATGAATAATTATTAAAAGTAATAATTTAAGTGATTATTCAACTATATTTGTAAGGTGTGGTTTAAACGTAGGGTAAAATTTAATCCAACCTTAAGCAAACAAAGTGCTTTCATCAAAACCCCATAACGTTCCGGCTCCATCTTCTGGTACCCTGAACACAATTTCTGGCAGAGTACTTGATAAGACAACTCCAAAAAACCCAAACGTGGCTTAGATATCGTACGTTATTCCTTCATGGAGTTCTATTGTCTATCTTCTGGCTCCATTTTCAGCTCAAGTCGATGATGATACTATAATCTATTTTATTTTTATTTAACAAGTTTTTGTACATGATACATTTTAAGAATAACATACATTAATTATTATTAGTACAAGGGACTGCTTATTTCAATATGAAATTTCTTCCAGCAGCCCCGGGATTGGAAAGTACATGTGAGAAGCTAATCTAGTGTGCACTGTAACCTAATAAAATAAAATAATAATGATAATGTAAATAATAATACTATATGTAAACTAAATAATCTTAAGAAATGTGATGTACCTGATGGGACAACACATTATGAGGGGGGATATATACTAAGAAAGGGACAAGTAATGCTCTTTGACTTTTCTTTTAAACAGAGAGAGTGATTTGGACAATCTAATGTTAAGCGGAAGTGAGTTCCACAGTCTAACTCCATGAACAGAGAAGGAATGGGAATAGGATGCGGTTTTATGTGATGGGTATTTGAGTAGGGATTTAATATGGGACCTGCAGGGTGCGATTGAAGGGCGGGAATACGAGAAGCGATGTCTCAAGTATGAGGGATAGGACGGATTGTTAAGGGCATTAAAAAGGAGACAAAGTACTCGAGAGTTCCTGCGATATCGGATTGGGAGCCACTTGAGATCCTTGCGAAAATGGGAAATACGGTCAAATTTCCGTAAACCGAAAATGAACCTGATACAAAGATTTTGCAAGCGCTCAAGCTTATTTAATAACTCCTCAGTGACATCCAAATAGCATGCATCGGCATAATCTAAAATCGGCTGTAGAAGTGATTGAGATAGAGAAATTTTAGTTTTTAAGGGCAGGTAACCTTGGAGGCATTTAAGCGAGTGAAGACTAGAATGAAGTTTACGGCTCACCTCCTTTATGTGAGCACCCCATGATAAACAGGAGTCTAAAGTAACACCAAGATTTTTCACCGTACTTGAATAGGGAATTACAGAATTGTTAATCAATAGTACGGGCAGAGTTTGGTGATCTAATAAATTACGCGTGTATCTGCTGCCAATAATAATAGCTTGAGACTTTCGAGGATTGATCATAATGCCGAATGTCTTAGCCCACTCACTAATACGGCATAGATCACTATTTAAAGCATTAATTTCTCTGCAGGCATCGGACACGGTAAAGTGGCGGTATAGCTGGAGATCGTCTGCATAAAGATGGAAATTGGATGATAAGCCTTTTGTAATAGAATTAATAAACACAGAGAAAAGTAACGGAGAGAGAACGCCACCCTGAGGCACACCCGTTGCTAGATCACACCAGTCAGAGAAGCACTCGTCATGGCGGATACGCTGTGAGCGCCCTCGAAGATAGGAATTGAACCAAGAGACGGCAGAAGGTGAGACGTTAATAGAATTAAGAATCCCAGTAAGGATATCGAAGTCTACGGAAGTAAAAGCATTGCTAAAGTCCAATAGAACCAACACAGTGAGTGACTTGTTTTCAATCGCCCACCGGATGTCATCTGTGACATTCAGCAATACAGTTACGGTACTATGACCGGGTCGGAAACCAGACTGGAAAGGACTAAGAAGAGAGTTAGTGATGAGAAAGTTGGAAAGTTGCTTGTGGACAATGTGCTCAAGTACTTTAGATAAAAATGGTAAGATTGAGATTGGACGGAAGTCCGATAAAGAGACGGGGTTTGTGATTTTGGGCATGGCAATAACATGTGCCTGTTTCCAAGCCGTAGGGAAAGAGCAAGAGGATATGGAAAAATTAAATATGTGAGTAAGAGTGGGAAGGACATATGGTAGAATTAGAGTAATCATCTTTGAGCACAAATTGTCATTTCCAACCGCGGTCGAAGTAATTGACATTATCGATTTATGAACGTCTTCTTCAGTAACTTCCGCGAGGACGAAAGAAGAACAAGGAGGTTTCGGCATTCTTGTTAAGGCATTTATAGTTTTCATTTTGTTGGCTAGATCTAAACAAGATGGCGGTGAGGAGAAGTGTTGATTTAACGTGTTTAGATCCACACAACAATTATTAGCACGGGGAGTTTTGCCTATTCCGATGGATTTAAGAAACTTCCAAACCTCAGCGGAGCTACGGTTGACGAGAGAATTGTGGAAATAGCGTCTCTTAGCATCTTTACACAGACGATTGCAACGATTTCGTAACAGCTTATAGATGGCCAAATTACGTTCAGATGGACAACGTTTGTATTTTCTTTTGGCTTTGTCTCTACGAGCCATGGCTTCTTTAATAACAGAAGTAAGCCATGGTGCAGGAGCATGTCTAACTTTAATACGTTTAAGGGGGGCATGATGATTAAAAAGTTTAATAATTTGGTGATTAAATTCCTGCACCTTGTCATTAATGTTGTTGCTGTTTACCAATGGTGTCCAATCGATAGCAGCAGCATCGCTCTGTAATGCCTCCAAGTCGATGCTCTTATAACTACGAAGTATGAGATACTGCGCTTTACGCTTAAAAGAACGGATACGATAAGACAGATACACTAGATCATGATACGAGAAAGAACAAGTGAGTTGCCCATGGGTATCAACATTACCAGGTGTCGAGACAATCATGAGGTCAAGTAATGATGGAGTACAGTTAGGGAAATTGTGAGTAGGAGCAAGTGGAAGAATAGAAAGATTATAAGATGCTAGAAGGGAATGCAGTTTAAGACTGCGAGAATCATTTTTTACCAAACAAGTATTGAAATCACCCATTAAAATAGTGTGATTGAAAATAGGACAAATTTCGGCTAGAAGAGCATCTAAAGAACTGAAGTAGTCGATATTAAGATTGGGACTATATAGTACTCCAAGTAGCACTTTAGACGTGTTAATAGTAACTTCGAGAAACAGGTATTCGGCTGATTCAGTATATTGAGAAGGGGAAGCTTTGACCACCTTATAAGGTAAGTCAGAGCGTAAATAAATGCATACACCTCCACAGCCTTTACCTGTTCTGTCATTGCGAATAAGAACATAACCTGGTAACGCGAACTGGGAGGAAAGAAGAGAAGGTTTGAGAAAGGTTTCCGAGATTAGTAATGCGTCAAGATGACCAGTACCAAAGGATGCCAGAAGATCGGAATAATGAGCAGGAATACTTTGAGCATTTATATGGGCAATGTTAAAATTCCCTAGGTAATTGGAGTAAATAGAGGATATCTGATCATTTAAAGTTAGACAAGTGGAAGAGTCACTATCTGCACTAACGAAACTACAAGTCGACGAGCAGGAGAAAAAACTATCATTAACGTCAGCAACATCATCCATTTATAAAAGAAACTAAATAAAATGTTAGCTTACTTATAATACTATGTTCTAATATATGCAATATAATATGAATAAATAAGAAGTAAAAATATGCGCGTATATATATATACGTAAATACAAAAATACTAATAATTATGTATACCTAAATATTAAAATAAAATAATTAAATCGAACCCGAAGCACTCACCACAATATGTACAAATCCAATAGGCGTGGTAAAGAAACTGACCATTTACTCATTTAAATAAATTGTATGTTATACACGCAGCAACTAATATTAATAATATAATTATGTATATAATTACTACAGTCTTTAAATAAAGAAAAAAAAATACTCGATAACATTCCACAAACATAGACAAAGTCACCAAAATAGATTGGAACAAATGCATAAACGGAACGTAGGCTGTCTCCGTATACAACGCCAAACGTCAAACGTCAAATATTGTAGACATTCAATGTCACCTTAGCATGTAATACAAACAAGAATAACCTCTATCTAGTAGACATAAAAATAAACTGGGCAAGCAACCTAAAATGAGTAATAAGACTAATAAGTAACATAAACAAAGTGATTAAGAATAAATTCAGCATACCGACAAGTAACTTAACAAAGAAGGATTATGCGGCCAAATAGAAAATATGTGATTGTTATTGGATTGCATTGCTGTGTGTATCATAAAAAAACTAAAAGAAGATGGTAACAAATGCAATAAATCAGCGGCGCCGAGTCTTTCGTGGAACTAAGCTTTTAGATGCGGTGTTATTTGGAGATAATTGAGTGTGCACATCTACTTCCTTGGCGGCCTCGGTGGACCCGGAAGGATATTGTAAAATGAGTGCTTGAAGTTCCATCATAGTTTCGATTTTCTTTCTGGATTTATTTGGCAGTAGCACCATGATTTTGCCTTCGACCGTCCAAGAATTTTTAACGCCAAAATGTTTCCTTGCGGCCATGAAAGTTTTATGCCTGCTTTGAGTTAGAAATTCGGAGATTGTGATGCCGGTATTTTTAAGTGCAGTTTTGCTCTCCCAAACAGTTTGCCTGTGCTCGACGTCGTAAAACCTGACCAGGACGGGTCTATTCTTGCCATTGAATGAGCCTAGGCGGTGACAAACCTGTAAGTTATCGATTTTCACATCTGTCACCTTCATTTCGTCGGATATAATTTTGGAGATGGACTCATGTGGTTTTTCATTGTGCTTTTCAGGCAACCCATGGAACAGTAGAACTTTCCTCCTCATGAAGGTTTCATGTCGGTCTAATCCCAACGTGAGGAGCTCCATTTGAGCTTTAAATCTGGTCAATGTTTGCCAAACAAATGATTTAAATTCTGCGAACTCACAAGATAGCGATGAGATGTCTGGATGCACCGAACTTGTACCGGATGAACATTTCTCCAGTTTCTCTTCATAATCAGCCATACGTGATTTAAATAGATTCTCCAGTTCTTCAAGATTGTTTGCACGATATTGACTCATATTGGACATATGCCAAAAATAGAGAAGAATGTGAATTGTTCAGGAAAATTTTATATGGCAGTGAGTGCTGTGGGGTTCAATATACAATTAATGCATTTACTTTAAATAAATTTACTTTAAACTAATTTTTAAACAATATAAATATAGAGCACACTAAATTTGCGTATACTTGTCGCAACTACCCACGACGAAAAAGAGACTTTACTTAAGACATACTTACTAAATAGAATTTAGGTGTAGGAAATTAACTTATTAAGAATAGAATTTACCGCAGTTTTATCATATAAAGTAGTCGCCATTATGATAATTATGATTAAATTAATTTAAGTTACGAAAATTTAAGTTTTAATTAATTTAGTATATAGTTTTTATTATGAAAATATATTATTTAAAAACTAAAAATATATGACAGCTTATTGCTATTACATATGGCTATAATAATAAGGTGTGTGAACTTTACCAATACGCACTTTGCCAGCGTGGTAGACTGGTTCCCTTTCTGTAAAAAGGCCAGAAATAGACCCTTTACTGTCGCAGCAGTGGGACGGTAATGGGTCTATGAGAAGCGCGTATAAGAGACCAAATATCACTTTCGTTTGAGGAAAATATCATGAGAAAACCTACCTGCGAATTTCACAAAATGTTTTTCAATTCTTAAGGGTGTTTTAAGTCAACAAATCAGCATTTGGCATGGTAGAGTATGGTCTAATCCGCATTCTGTGCCCCTAGTATGAGTTTGTATAGTTTACGTATACGCGATCGCTATCGTATTTCTCCATACATCTACTAGCAGCGCCTCTAGCGAGAAAAAGCGTAAATCTCTTTTTCAGTATGAGATTTTGGCATTTCTCGTTTCGCGAGCAAACGCAACGCACGATTTGGCAAGCTTTGCAAACTCGTACTAAGGGGACAGATGTAGCTAGTTATTGCAGTACAGCTACTTAAATTGTGACGCACCGCATTATACGACTTACTATATTGGGCGAGTCGGCAATTAGCTCGCAACCTAACATTTTATTCAATACTCGCCTTTCCCCACCACGACACAAGCAGCAATTCACACGCGACTCGGGCATCAACCACGCTTGAGACCATGTCAATGTTATCTGCTGCGTCACGTGTTTTTTTCTTAGTCACACAAAATGGCGGACGGTTGGACTTTTGAACAAAATACAAAGTCGTATATTTTTTTATAACATTACAAGAGACATGTCACGAGAAAATTCCGACAAAATATGCGACTACAAAGGTACTGCCAGCCTCACATCCGTGCAGCAGTCGTTTACTGTCACGCCAGTAGCTCGCATTGTATAACCTACGCTTTACGATCCCACCACCACTAAGCGTCGCGACTGGGAATGTTTAAACGGGCGCGCATACAGATGTCGTCCGATTAGCAGATTGGTTTACGAATCCCAATAAAAATAAAATCCGTTTAATAGTTACTTTTTAGCATTGAACGTTATGGATTGAATAGATCGAGTCATATGATCACGACAGGCGATCTATTTCATAATATATACGATAGGTTATTAGTTTCACTTTCTCTGCATCCGCACCCGTTTTAAGACTACGACTACACACACACACATCGAAAATTGATTTGCACCACACGACGAAAGCAAAAGAACAGCTTATAAACACCAGCATCACATGTATTGGGAGCCAAATTAGCTACGCAATCTAATCTCGCTTTATTACTCGATCAGATAATAAAGCGGCCAGTGTATTAATTACAACAACAGATAGTATACCTGAATCTCCGCCAAACTCTGTCCCGACACGTTTACATTGGATGACTTCTTTTTGGCCCAACCTAGTCCAGCCTGCATTTCCTGTGACAATGTGAACTTACAGAAAAACACACTTACAAAACTAGTGACAGTACACGCCCGAGAAAAATATGATATGGATATATTTTCAACAATTTCTAAAATAACAAATTATGAATATGGAAGGAAAGAAATAATTGTCGAATTTTCTTATTGATCTTTTAGAATATATTAATGCTTCCAAATTCTATGACGAAAAAATGATTTTTTTTCTGGATTTTGCGACTCGGGAAAAGGACATCAAAATATAGATAACCTAGTAACCGCGTATAATTATTTCAGATGAATCTAGCATACGCGACCTATGCACTGCGCACTTACAATAAATAAGACGATAAGCGGAATAGTACCTGCTCTCTCGCTAGCGTTGCAGCCTGTTGCTGCGCAATGATCTGCATCATTTGCTGCTGTTCCTTCATCTGTTCGACTTTTTTCTCTCGCTCGAGCTTCTGGATCTCGGTGAGTGTGAGGCCGTCCTTGCTGGTCGCCACCGCCTGCGTCGCTACGGCTGACCACGGCGCCTTCTTCGGTACGGTCTCTTGTCGTTGCTGTTGTTGTTCCTATTGAAAAATGCACATGGAGTCTTGCCGGCAACCGAATAGTGGCGTTTTGTGTGCAGCCTTATTTTATTTTCTTTCTTGGTGTACATTATGTGAGTTGTATCGAACAAGGCATTTTGTACGATATAGATTAATTACGGTGTATTATAAAATGGAATAGCAGTGTTAAAGCATGGCTTTTCAAGTTACCTCCAAAACTCAGTTGGAAGTTCTGATAAAGTGGCCGTCGCTTTACTTGAACACCAGAGTGATTTGACTGACTGACTATTGTACTGACTAACCGACTGCCTTCGACATTAACTGCATGCACTTCGCCTGGTTTATGTGGAATCTGGCAAAAACTAGAAGTAAATACTTATTTACTTGACATTGGAAAAAGACCGAGATGACATTCACAAAGAAAAAAAAGATGCGTATAACGTAACGTAACACACGTTGATGGTAAATCAGATTTTTATTTTGCATCGAAAGTTGAATGATTGATTGATAAAAATAAATTACGGAAGTATTCGATTTACATTCTAGCATTCACGATATTTTGGCGGTGCAAGCAATTATGTTTAATGTTGTTCATTTCCGTGTTGTAACCTCTCATTAACTCGGACGAATTAACAAAAATGTGACGCAGAAGTATAGTGTACGCCAAAGTCCAAAAATAAATATTGCAGTCAGTAGTAACACTGATAAAGTTTAGGAAATTGTTTGATTAACATCTAATTTTCATTCATGTTGTTTCAGAACATAAATATTTTACATATCTATCACACTCCAAGAAAGACCAAATATTTGTTTTACTAATTTAATTTTGTATACCATACTTTGGTATACATGTTTTTATAATAGCAAGCAATACAGCGCGTATAGTCCCCCTTGAAGTGTTGCTCGTATTCGATAAACAAAGTTAATTAGGGTCAGCGCGCTCGAGAGTTGGATGGGTGACCGCTAGTCGTACATATTATGCGTTTTCTCGCATCAGAGGACACGTTAAGCAGTCGGTCCCTGTTGTTATCGATACATGGCAGTTCCAAAGCCATGACTGGGCGGTCTAAAATCATCCGACAGACGGGTTGTGGTTGTGGTGGAATATACTTCTGACCTTTTCCACTGCTCATCAGTGGGTCATAGAAAAGATTGTAGGCAAGCAAAATAAATAATTGCTGTTTCTCTAAATCAACAGATTAGTATAAAGTAGCTAGAAGGCTAAGAAAATATTGGGAGTATTTTACACTTATCATTTTCCTATGTTAAATAGATTACTGACAATAATATTTAATTTGTAAGCTATTATGTAACATCTTTAGTAATTTGCTTCAACATAAATATGTTCATATTCATGTTTATAATTCTTTTTAATAAAATACCTGTGCCTTTTTGATCGCGTCAGCTATTTTTCGTTTCTTTTCATCTTCTTCTGCTGATTTCTCTTCTTCTTTCCTGGACATCAATGGGATAAAAACAAATTAAGTATGAAAATTCAAACATTCATCAGGTTTTAAAATTTTCTTTTGTTGACTTACTTTTTCCGTTCGGCTTCTTCGATGGCTGCAGCTAATGCCTTGGCTTCCTCTGCTTTCTTCTTGTTTTCTTTACTGGCGGTCTTGTCTGCCCCTTTTACAATAGTAAATCCGTCTTTGACTAATTCCTGGTAGATAAAAAAAAAATATGTTAATAAGTAAATTATTTTTGCATTGCATTTATTTAAATATATGTGTCACAGCCAAAAATTAAGGTTTAGGACGTACGACGTTCAGCCATCTTGTTAAACGTTACGTTCAATGACTTGGCTAGTTATTCTTCACCCATTTCATTGAATGCCAGCGTTTGATGAACGTCCAAGGCGTTCTGTTGACTGGCCAATTGAACTAGATGGCTGCGACATAACCATTAGAAGTTCCAATACGCTTAATAAATCGCGCGGCGACTAGTACTGATTTTAGACTGTTACAAGATTAATGACAGTGACATGACCTACTAATGAATTCTGATGTACATGTAAATGATGTACACTTTCCCAAGGCTTTCCTAAAGGTCTTTCATATCAACCACTTATGATCAAGTGGACTACGTATATCAATAAAAATACATTACCACGTGATACAAAATTCCGTGATACGAATTTCCATTTTAGAGTATACGTGTAACCATAGTTGTTTTGACTGGCTTCTTGGTGTAGTGGTTAGCGACCCTGACTACTAAACCGGAGGTCGTGTGTTCGATTCCCACCCAGGACAAATATTTGTGTGATGAGCACGAATATTTGTTCTGTGTCTGGGTGTAAAATTA
>DWTS01000310.1:0-10906 GCA_018250615.1 Oechydrus chersis rufus | reverse complement strand
TTCAACACGACACGACGTTCAGCCATCTTGTTAAACGTTGCGTTCAATGATTTGGCTAGTTATCCTTCAGTCATTTCGTTTGATGCCGGCGTTTAATGCTGCGACATATATAAAATCAAATAAAAGCGTCGGTCTGACGTAATGCGAACCTGCACCAAGGGAGAGTTAACGATATGTCAGATTAACCTTAACAACCTCGGGTCTTGGATAGGTGACCGCTAATGACGTTGAGCGCTTCAGTAGTTTGGGGAGCACGTTGAGTCGCCGTCGTAATAGTTATCGTTTGATCGTTAAAAAGGTCGAAGGTCCATCAGGGGTTCCAAGGAATTTTGCGTCTTCCGTTTTAAGTTTGAACAGTAAGCGATGCAGCTCATTTTTTCAGAATATTTCACCATAAATATTCTTTAGAGCCCAAAGAGAGAGGATTCCTTGACAATTATTTCTACGAAAAAATGTTTTCTGCGAAATTCTGCTATTTTTTTATGTATATTAAATATTTATCATTTATTTTCTTCTTTTGAATGGATCTTTATCAGCTGTAAAAATATAATTATAAGTACCAACTGGTGAACTTACTTACAACATGAGCTTAAACGCTGCTGTGTAACTCAATAAAATTGAAAAACAACAAAAGTTATTACGTAAGCCGAGAGTAGGTAATTGGTGGTATTTAAATAAATTAAAAAAAATACACCGCGTATTCAATTATAACTAGTATATTTTATATTTTTAACACACCTACTCAAAATAAACTTACGACATCTATAAAGATCTGAAAGAGGTGAAAACGTTTACATTTTTCGTTTTCCATATTAGACAACTTCGAATTTTACTTAAATCTAATTTTATATATCATCTTCTGAAATTTTCTCACGGTCGCAAGCTAACAAGTACTTGCCAAGATTTGTATCAACTTAAGGACCATATAACGTGTGTGCGGGGCGACACTCTGCTCACTTTACACACTTTACACTAAACGAATGTCGTCTGAAAAGTTTTTACTGCTTGCATAGTTTGGGGAGGGAAAGTTTAGTTTAGCTCAGTTAACTGTTTGACTTATCCTTATCCTATACGATACATGGTGACGTTCTTATTCATAGTTTTACGGAACTCTACATAGTTTGATGGAACTTTGAACGTCTCACATGACATTATTCGTTCAGGTTTGCATAATGTCAAATAACAAATTGACAGCCTTTTTTATTTTTTAAGTTATAATAGCACTACTGCCCATTGACATAAACAAGCTCTGGCCTGAAGCATTCTCCACCACGCTACTCAAGTGCGAATTGGTGGTGACAGGTTAGTGGCCAAGCCGTATGTCGGATGTTTTCACACCGCCCATACGGCCTCCGCTACGATTTGACGACTGCCTTCTACGAAAACATTCGGGACCGACTAGTTAGCGTGCCCTCCGAGGCACAGAAACGCGCATGAAATTTGCCACTAACGGTCCCAAAACAATCCAACTTCCGACCGCACTCAACATTGCTTAACTTTGTTGATCGGTTTACAGTCATCACAGCTAGCGGGGCTATATTTTGTTCTACCAGAACATAAACAATGTGTTCTGGGTAGCTATCATCCAATCTATTTCAGTAATTTGGTAGGTGTCAAAGACGTCACCCCTCACCGAGTGATTTGAATATTAATATTAAGTTTAGTGTCGATTCTGAAATTAATGTTAACTTCAGTAGATACGAGTATTTCGACATGAAACGAGGTGACAGTTAGCTTGCCGCTCCAATTAATCTTAGCTTAACTACCCGCACTAATACACGATTAATGGTTATACTGTGTAGTACATCAATGTTTTGTTTGAAATTATCTTAATATATTTGTGTTTGTATTTAACAAGTGGTAGAACCTTTATGGTTCGTACCACCGCCGCACCCATTTCATCTATGAAGCAAATTTTGTATTTCGGTTGAAAAGCGTGGATTCCGGCTACACTTTTATTCGAAGCGAAGATTTTAGTCCTCGAGAGTAGCCACGCATCTATGTACGACCTCAAGTGGGATTATGTATTGCTTGATGTTGGAGATATCCATGGGCCGCAGTGACCAGTTAATATCAGGTAGACTCCATGCTCTCAAAAACTTCTGACTGTATTTCATTTAAACCAGTTTTCGTTGGAAGTATTCATTGAGATCTACAGCATATATTTTTTTTTATTTTTCGCTCTTCTTTCAAAAATTAGAGGGCTAGGGGGACACATTTTGCCACTTTGGAAGTGTCTATCTGTAAAAAGATTTACTTTGGTTTTAAAAACCTCAATGTAATTGCAAAGATCTATTCATAGACACCCCGCACGAATAGGTTAAATAAAAAGATTTTTTTTTAGTTGCAGTTCAATGTACGTAAAGCGGTTCCCAGAAAACATTTACCTACCAATTTTAAACTGTATAGTTTTAATAGATTCAGAATAAAATCGCTGTGACATACTCGGACAGATGGACAGACAGAAATTACCAATCTATAAGGATTCCGTTTTTTCCCATTCGACTACGGGCCTAAAAAGAAGCTGGCCTTAGTAAAGTGGCCCGTAGTGGCATCTACGACAAAATCTATTAATATAAATTAACATCTCTGCACTGTTAACCTATTTCTTCCGCGAAGCAATTTTTGTGTTTCGCCTGAAGGGTGTGGATGCCGGCTTCAATTTAACCGACGCTAACACTTTAGTCCTCCATGGCAGCGACGCATCTACTTGCGACCTCAGGCTGGATTAGTCTTGCTTGAGGTTGTACGTAGATGTCCATGGGCGGCAGTGACCACTTAACACCAGGTGGTCTGCATGCTCCTTCGCTATATACCAAATAAAAAAATACGCAGTAGGTAAATAGATTTTACTTGATACCAGTAGGTCTCTTCCGTTCCGTAGGCCGTTCTGAGTGGGTGTACTGCAAGTTGTATGCGTACATTACACGCATGTTAGTGGTTTTGAAAAAAACAATAGCACATCGCTTACCTACTTGAAACTCAAATTGCACGACGGCATTGTACCTTTTGACCCGGCAAAGCCGCAATGCAGCGCTCGCTGACACCACAGCTATACGTTTTAGCTTGTTGACTACAATGTGCATAATCGCCTATCTCTTGATAAACCCGTTTACACGAGCACATTGTCCTCGCAAGCTTTCAAAGTAAAATTAACGCCGTTTTGAATTGTTTTCGAACACTCAGCTGAGTTATCCTTCGACATATGACGCAATCGATTGCAATAACGAATTATGGATTCGGTTCACTTCGTGAGATTTCAATGATGCTAAAGGTCACATGCGTCAAACGAAGAAGATTGATCAGCTGACGAAACGATTCAAAGCCGCGTAAACCGAACAGAACGAGAGATAACAAAAGATTTTGTTCAATAGATTCTTCCCGTCAACACTTATTTTTGCAACCTTCGTGCCAAATCCGGAGCAAAGATCGCCCGAGTGGAACATGTGATTCGCATTCGGTGAACACAAATAAGTAGTGCCTTCAAAGTGGAAGAACATCGGAACCTGACTTAATGGATTGCAGACGGCGTTGTATACTGCTGTGATAACTTCTGTGATGTGTGAGCCAGACGGATATTTTTGTATGTGATTTATAAGTGCCCAGTACAAACCGAGTACAAAAAAAAACGGAATAGAGAGTATTTATATATATAAATATTGGAACAATGAAAGAGGAGTGCAAATTGTGCAGTGTTAATGGATGGTGCGGGAGTGCTCAAGGCACGACTGACTTCTCTATAAATTCGCTGATGCGGCCCGCCGTCCACAATCCGGGACAAATGGACCCGCGGCACGATGCGGTCCTGCTCTCCGCATACCTCTTCAAATTAGGTGACTATCCATTGTATACGCTTCACAATTACTACTCGAACGTCGGTGAGTATCGTGCACGTAGACTTAGAATTCGCACCCCCTTGTACTTATTTACACTTTAATATTAATAGTTCTACAGCATGTGAATGTTACTAACATAACCTTTTAAAAGCTTATTAATCTAAAATGTCAATGCGTAAAATGTAAATACACACTTTATTCGTGTCTGCGTCACATAATGTAACTTTGGCGTGTGTTAAAGACAACATATGGCCGTCTAAACCAATATATTTTCCTTTTCACAACAGACGCGGTAAGTCTACGACGATTATCGGTATAATTCTCTACACACATACATGATTTCAACAACTCGTTGGAATGTGTAATATGACATCTGCCATTTCTAAAATAAAGACAAGCGCCTCATGCCGCAACATTATTATTGGGATCTTTACGTAACAGATCTAATTAATTACTTTAGTAGGTACAACTTCTATTGAATATTTATTTTATATTCTATATTATGGTTTGGTATCAAACAATCATGAAGTTTGTTAGGTTTGTTCAATCGCTGTTAGTGTGCTTTTAAAAGTCTGTGACCATCCCGAAATAGGATAGAATTTTATTTTGTCTATCTGTGAAGACTAAACTTCAATCTGTTAAATCACTGGTTTTTAATCGGAACAGCACAACGTTTCCCAAGTCCCAACTGCTGTAAGTCTAATGTGTTTCCATACACCGGATCTCTGTTCAATTTATCGCCTAATATTCATCCTATGAATGGTTTACCAATGCGATTGAATATAATAAAGTACCTATTATATGTATAGAATAACAACACCTAATAAATAGGTATATGCATACGATAAATAGAGGTTTAACATTAGATTGGCTCTAAGCGTTTTGCGTCACGGCTTCTTTGTTCCAATAGTTAGGTCATTGTTTGAATAAATGTAAACACGATGTGTCTAGATACGAAACGCTGAAGTATTTTTAACGGCCATGTCATGCGAAGGAGCTACCAAATATTCATTCGCTAAATATTTACTTTGTTCTTATTCTCTTAGCTTTTATCGTAATTATGCAATTTGCACTTTATTATGTTTGAAAACATTTTACTGCTTTAAATTTA
The DNA here is from genome assembly GCA_018250615.1 of Oechydrus chersis rufus. NCBI lineage: Eukaryota > Metazoa > Arthropoda > Insecta > Lepidoptera > Hesperiidae > Oechydrus > Oechydrus chersis. Next base: position 5,959 of record DWTS01000310.1, on the reverse strand, counting down.
TTTATTATGGTAATTATATGCATGTCTTTACGTAAAACTTACGACGACGATGATGATCATATTTTCCAAGCACGACATATAGTCGTTAATGTCCATAGTAGAGATATTAATTAGTCATAAAACTATTACAAGAAGTGTTTTCTCTGATGGCATCTCACGCACAATAAACTTATACGTTCGATTTCCCATAACAGAATGCACGAGATTAAATTCTATTTAACTGATTGTTACTTTTAGATAGTAAAGGTAAAAATCATTTTACATCTATCTACACTCGTAGTCTATATATATAACAGTTATAGGAGTAGCTGAATCGTAGCTAGTAGTATTCAGTCTCTACTTAGCAAATATAAATAGTTAATAGTTTTGTTACGGTATGTATGCGAAAACAACGCGCTATAATATACATTTTGCTCACTTCTTTCATTTATAGATTTATATATTTTGTGTTAACTAATTGTATATCAACTTATATTTTATTGTCCTTCATTTTTAACTGACTTCAAAAAGGAGGAGGTTCTTAATTCCACTGTTTGTCTTTTTCTTATGTACGTTTGTGACGCGATTACGCCAATTATACCTAAATAGATTTTGATGATTATTTTTTTATTCGAAAGCTTATACTCCATAAGTCCCATTGTCACAATAAAAGGATCTGATTATGGGATCCCAGGAAATCAAGGGCAATCCTCAAATTTTATACGCATGGATAACGTTTTTTTATATTCTTATGAGTATATTAAGTATTTGCATTCGGAAGTCATCTTTTTATGTTGTTGTGCTGATGATGGAAGATAAGAATTTTCGTGCATCTTACGTTACGCGGTACGTTCTTTTAAATAGGTTGTTTTTGCTAAAAACAAACTACTAAATTATAGTAGAGTAATATAAAACGAGTGTTTTAAATTGCCAGATTTCCCCAAAATAGTCCGTTCTAGACTACAAACAACGAAACGAAACAATGTTGTTATAAAAAAATACGAGCCGTATCCTACGTTTTTTAAAGTCAAAACCGATGTTTTTCTTGCGCGTTTTGAACACTTACATTTAGCTTTTTTGCATAACAAAGGCTCGAGTTTTACATTGTTGACGGTTCTATTGTGAAGTTGTTTACATCATGTTAAATACCTAAACGCTCTTATATAAGCTTCAACCGCAAAGTATAATCAGCCACGTGACTATTCATTTTATACAAATAAATACGTTTTAAAATCTTCGCTTTGCTAGTAGGTAAACACTTTATTACCTAGATACCTATAGTTTTATAATCGAAAATTAATGCAAACTTGCTTGTTTGACTTCAAATGAATACGAAATAAAGTCTTAAGGCCTTTTGCAACAAATATAACGTCGTTAAACGTAATAATAATTCTGTAGTAGTACCTACGTAGTGAAGTGCGCATAGCACAAGTTGAAGTTAAGTAACGTCAAACGCGGTCTGGAATTGGATTGGTGATCACTAGTGCTAAGTATTTACATGTTAAGCAGTCGGTACCGGTTGTTAATGATAGGTATATGACAGATAGGCTGACACTCCGAAAGTCCAAAAGCATCTGACAGATTTTTGGAATATCCTCCAGGCCTACCCCAATTGCGCGATGAGACCCGTGTATAGGGTTGCCAGGCCCAAAAATCAGAAAACCGGACACAAATTTATATTTAGCCGGACATTTTGCCCTAAAAGCCGGACACATTGGTTTTTTTATAGAAAAAAAGTACTTTAGTCTTTTGTACTCGTAGATAATCTGAGGCTTAAACCAGGGCAATATCGTAGCAACGTTTAAATTTATATCGTTTGGATTCAATTATATATCGCGAATGTGGCTGGGCATGTCATTGTCGACCTCGCGCAGATCCGTGAGCGAATCCGGACCGATCCGACCTCACACTATCATTGCAACACCGCCTGCCTATCGCGCTTACTTTGTTTATTAATACAATTTAATTATACGAAATGTTATTATATTATTTTAGTTATGTCTTATCAACGTGCCAAGAGGTTTTTTCCTCCCGGCCAACCAAAGCTATAAGTTGAAATGATTTCGATTTATATTATAATAACGAATAACTTCATATTCATAAAGTGTAATTAATTTATCAATTGTGTGTCTAATATATATCAATACGAGCAAAGGGATTTCGCTCAAGCCTCACTTGACTATCAAGTCAATTCAAGGTCTCTTAGCATCAGCTAAGATACCTATTTACCTAGTTGTCGGAATTGAATCAATCAACAAATATGTTTAATTTATTAATGTGTAAATAGCAACTCGTATCCTCACATCCCCGCATTGGATACGGAAATTATCCCTGTAATGATAACTTGAAATAATAAAGTGACTTTGTGTGTTTCGCCTTCACGCCCTTACTCCTACTTAACTGATCGTTATGAAATTCACACGTCAGGGATACAGAAAAGAACATAAGATACCTTTTATCCTGTCCTGAAATAAATTACTTGCCTCCAAGAGATAGACAAAATTGTATAATGCGTCATAGATGGCGCTGTATTATTTGGTACTACTAAATTCGTATCACCGTAAATTTTAGCAAACGCCCTACAAAATATTCTATATTTCACTTACATGCGAGCGAAGCATACGAGCAATATCTAGTAGTTTCATATTTGGATGGACGTTCCGACGACGTAGGGTGGAGGTATCAGGACGAAACTCCTCATGAGTTATCTTTCTATCTTCTATCCTTGACAAAAACACCTTAAAATTTTTATTATAACCACAGGGTCGTTTGCATGCATTCATTATTAAATACTGACACAAAATTGAAGCCATGCAAACCGTAAAATATGTTGTTATAGGTCACATGCCTTACCCTATAACAATAAGTCCAGTATCAAATCCAGTGAAAATGTTGCACAACAGTGACGTATCGGGAGTCAGGTCGGAACTCACCGTGACTCACGATGTCCCGGCTTGCAACTTCCTCCTTCAGTCCTTCCTGTTTCCGTAATTAAATTGTAACTTAATGACAAAATGGGTAGGTACTCAAAAGTCCCACTTATTTTATTTTAAGTTCATGTTATTTTTAACATCTTAATGTCGTTGAGCAAGTTAATTAAATTTTATTGTCCACTATTAATATTTTTTTGAAGAATCAAGTTTTGTTATTTTTGGATTTTATTGGATTAAATATACTTAATAAGAAATTACAAGTAAAAAAATATATACCTACGAATAATATTGATACATTTACAGAATTATATGTTTATCAAACCTACTTGACTTACAAATGATAATTAATAATAATGATAATTACAAATCATATATAGAGAATTCCTTAATTAAGAAATTCGTTGATTTCCTATCAAATAGTGCGTCTAAGTATTTACAATATTACCTACGGTAAGTAGATTATCCTGCATTTGTCATTATCCTCAGGTATTAGTATTATAGTAGTTATTTGCTGTGTTTTTTTGGAGAAGAAAAAACAGATTTAGGTACAGGTGAAGGTTTGCTTACTTTTTTAAATTTTATGATCGAGACAATATTCAACTATTACTTTACATACTAAATATAAACCATATTACTGTTATAAACGCTTAGATAGAGATTTCAGCATATTTTAATAAGTGAGCTTGAAAGCTGTACCGCTCCAATTTAGTACCGCCTCCTTAGCCAACTTTGATGATGAACGAATTTTGGGACAGCTTTATGAGACTTATTTGATTTGAGAAAATATATGAATATATACTTAATATATCAATAGGATAAGGATAACATCATAAACAGAATTTTTATGATGATCTACAAAACTAAAAATCAGTTTTTTATTAATGATTACAAAAGAGTAAATCTTTATAGATTGGGTAATGCTCTACTCCTTATTCAAAAAAAGAATTAAAAAACTATACAGATAAATAAAATAGAAGTGTTTGTCTGTTTGTAATATCAAAATAACAGCTTGGCACAACATGCATATGATGCATGAACGTATAGTCAATCAATACCTATACCAAAAAAGCAGTTTTTAAAGTTTTTGTCTGTCTGTTTGTTCCGTTTTATCCCTAAAACGGCCAGATCGATTTTGACAGGAGTTTCATTGGTAGATTTCTGGTGTTGTGGGCAAAAAGTAGACCTTGACCCTCTTAATCAATCAGCGCAATGATTCTTCCGCAATCACTACCACTCCACATTTAAATACAGATTTGAAACGAAAAATAAAAGGGTCAGTTTTGGCAAGGTGGCCACTACAGATTATCATCTACGCTAGTGCATTGCAGTACTGCTTGTGGGAAACCGACCGCCCTGCAACTGCAATGCTGACTGAGCTATAGCAATATGTGTAGCTTTATTTGTAGCTGTGTGTGCGTTTTCGCCGAACGAATCTGCCAGTAATTTGTTAAGTTAAACGGTCGTTAGTACAGTATTTTTTAACAAAACGTAAAAGTATATTTGACTTGTTTGTCTTGACCGCCTTTTGGCCACCACTTTTGTCATTACACTGCATATTAATGTACTTTGTTTATTTTTTGTACAATAAAGTATATTTAATTTGATTTGTAACCAATTAGAAGCAAGGGCTCTAGTTAGTTTATGTTTAGTGATATTATTGGGTTCCACCATATCGTCTGCTGCTAAAAGTAGAAAGAAGTCATCCTATTTGTATGAAGTCGATCATAGAATCGTAATTCCTGTAAAGTCCAACTTGAACTTAACGATTTAATAAATAAGACTTCTGAGAAAGTTGCTCGTATATGCTTATTTTTTTGACTGTGCGTTTGTTAAATTTAATCAGGTCGCGAAATAAAAGAGTTATTAAACAACACGTACCGTTTAAAAGCTTAGTGTTACACTAATAATAAAATCTGTCATGTTTAAACAAGACCAAGCTAACGCTAATATTTTATAGATAAACTCTCTTTTCTAACTCACTTCCATGCTAGCGAAGCTGCGGGCAAATTATAATAATGTTATTAATGCAAGCAAATTCGCGAAATAACCTTAAGAGTTTCGTATCTAAGGTCGAACTTAATTGAATTGAATAAACAAATACCCTGAGACAACTCACACACGGTCATCTGACCCCAAACTAGGCAACTAGGCCTGTGCTTTGGCGACCAGACAACTGACGAACATACAAATATATCTATATTTTTTAAATACATACAAACATATTTGTGTAGATAATTTTATACCCAGACACAGAATAAATGTTCTTGCTCATCACATAAATATTTGTCCTGGATGGGAATCGATCCCACAACCGCCCGTTATAGTAGTCACTGTCTCTACTACACCAAGAGGTCAGTTTATTTTGCAAATATTTTATTCAGACTTTCAGCGGATTGCCATTACCAATACCTATTGATTCTGTAATGAATAGCTTGCCCGCATTTTGATATTAAAAATCCTGAATTCTAAGATACCTCAATACACTACAATACAATGGCTAAGGATGAAAGCCGTCTTGGCATAAATAATGCCTGTTTGTTTTCTGCCTGCATTTAGTTATTATTTGAAAGGTAAACTAGAGAGTAGTTTTTTTTAGTTTAGGATTACTTTAGTTAGGATATTTTTTTATAGTCTTCTTGTTTTCTGCCTGTATTTCGTTATATTTTATAGGTTTTGATGGGTTCTAGGGTGATTTTGTTAAGTTTGTCTGCAACCATTTTCATGGCCCACTGCTGAGCACGTGTCTCTTCTCGCAAGTGAAGAAGGCCTAGAGCATACTCCACCACGCTGCTTCAGTGCGGATTGGTGGAGGTTGTGTTAAGTTTATGATCTCTTGTATCTTGATTATCACATATGTATGTACATACGAATATATAAGTATGTTTTCATACACTATCATCGAATCCCAGCATGTGTACCAATTATATTCATTTTAGCGCTTTTCTTTGGCAAACAAATGGCTCTCTTTAGTCCTAGAAGCTGATAAATTATAATAATAAAACAATATAAAATATAATAATTATAATATATTACTGTTATTAAATTGA
>DWTS01000309.1:0-10911 GCA_018250615.1 Oechydrus chersis rufus | reverse complement strand
CCTTTCCTTGGGTCATTTTGTTTTTACTAATTATCTATTGAACTTGTATACTTACATAAATTTAAATTTTTGCTGATTGTTCCTTGATACGCTACGGATTTCACGGTGTATTTTATATCTCAAAAGCAATTTTGAATTCCTCAAAATTCCTAAAATTGTGACTATTCAATCAACAAGTTCGTTCATAAACCTATTATTTTTTATTTACTTTGCAATGTTATAGTATACCTTCTGCATGAGACTCGGGTTCCGAAAATCTCTTGAAAAAATATAGCAGAAAATTCACCGTTTCTTTTCCTATCTACACTCTCCGGCGAAAGAGAAAAAATGAACAACGAAAAATGATTTGATTTCCAAATGTTGACGGTACTGGCGATGTGCGAATGCTACCCAATTTACGATTCACTGCTGGACATGGTTTTCTCCTCAAAGCTGGGAAAGGTCTAGAGTATAAATTTTCACCTCTCTCTCTGTGTGTGTGTCTACTCAGCCCACGTTATTCCATAGATATTACACATAAGTTAACCTCCAATTCCTCGCGCCAACTAGAAGGAGGGCAATCCACACTACGGTTGCCTAAACGCTGTCTGCATCTTAAGAGCCGACTACTCCGTCAGCTATCGGGTCTTCGACAGATGTAACCAGCCCACTGCCACTTCAGCGTACTAGTTTTCTTCGCCAACTTTCTCGACCACGCTGCTCCAATGCGGATTAATAGAAATACAGGTTTGTAGTTAAACCGTTACTTTGATGTTTGCAGAACGTCATAGATGGACACGCATCCGACACGACTGCTTAACGTGCCCTTCGAACCACGAAAGCACACATGATCTTTTTCCACTAGGAGCGACCCATCCAATTCCCAACCGCACCCGACGTAGCTTAATTTTGTTGGTCGTTTACTATAAACACAGCTAACGTAAGCCGTTGTTTGATGATGATTGGCGTCGTATGCGAGAACGTTTCTCTGTGCATGAGCTCTATATGAGGCCATACATAACACTAATGGCGGAAAAAGCAATAAGGATTTTCACATATTTTATGTTTGTCTAACCCAAATGAAATGTTTCGAATAAAACCAGCATTTGGTTTTTTTATACGTAATATATAAGAAATTCATGTGCTAATTTTGTTTATTTTATAAGAATGTCCTACTAGACACCTTTATTATAAAATTGTAACAGTAACTTTCTAGCTATAGAGAATATTTTTAATAAGTATCTGATAAAATAATCGACATTTAGTAATTTTGGAATGTAAAACAGCGTTTGGTAAGTTAGAAAGGTTAAAAGTTTTCACCAAATTTCGTGAAAAATCAATCTCTTTCGTAGCAGATAAAAATAAAAACCCAAAAACGCGATTATTTGAATTTTGAAAAAGTTGTAGATCTTTTTATTACGTACAACTTTGCAATTTAACTTTTTTTCATAGGACTTGTAGTTTTTTCGGAATTTGCGCTAAACTGTTTTTTACCCTTAAAACCTCACCCCCATCCCCTTCCCGACCTCAGATCGCCCGTAAATTTATTTTTCTTTTATTTTCATTACATTTTCTTCCATTTCCAATGGGTTTTATCCTGTTATTATTATTTTATACTTTTGACTATTTCAAAAGCCTGGTCTATGTTAAACTAGCATTTAGCTATTGCATTCGACCCTTCTGTAATACTGCGTCATATACACAAGAGATTAATTTAAAATAATATTTTATTCGAACATTAAATAAAAACAATTTTTCCATGACAACTGTAGCAGTAATAAATCTATTCACATAATATTACATCAGGACCGAACAATTATTTATTACGAACGCTTTAAGCGTTATAGGTATTCCATGTACATTTTTCACCCCAATTGGACTTGTTATTACGTTACAACCCAGGGGGAGCCATATCGACGTGATTTACTCCCGCACTTTGTCGTAGCACTTCAGTATTGATTTCGCTGATTTAGTACAATTTCGTTTAGGTGTCGTTTTAAAACAACACTGGATCGCGTTTTTAACCGTCTTTGTATAAATAGTGGGATTTAAGTTTTGTTCGCTTTGTAGCCGACATATGAAAAACAAAGAGCTTTGTTTTAAAACGTTGTTGTAACATATATGCGATTTCAGAGTTCCTCATATAGCCTGAATTCATCTTCAATGAACTTCGTATATATGTATATGTCATATGTTCGTTTTCTATTTTATTTTCATGAAAATCTAGTTCATATTATCTGAAGTTGTTTTGACAGCTTTCAGTAAATATTTTTGATACTTTAGTACATTTTTATCTGGGTCATTCGCGAAATATTTAAACAAATACGAAAGTTTACTATTTCGGTTAACTTCTATTGGTACACACGTGAAGTTTGTATATTCTTCGCAATTGAACTGTTTCGTAGAAACTTTTTATCGTGAAACAGATATAGGTGATTTTATATTACAAAATTCTAAGTTGTTTTAAAAATTCTATTTTAGCGACAATATGTTATCATATCCTTAGTCTAAAGAATGTCATCGACCCATCACCGTTCCATTGTTGGGCTCGGGTCTCCTCTCAGAACGAGAAGGATTAGGCCATATTCTATTACAATGGCCAAGTGCGGCACCTGGGATCGAACCCGGACGAATTCTTCACCATTCAAATTCAAATTCAAATTCAAAATTCTTTATTTCAAAGTAGGACCTATAAGATCACTTTTTGAATGTCAATACATGGTTAAATTATATATAAATGATAGAATTACACAATTTCTGAATATAACTGTCACCATAAAATGAATTAATATAATCACAAATCTATGATCCTTACAATAAAATATAATCAAATGTTTTATTATTATTTTAAAATATTATATTATATTAGTTTATCACATTGTATTGTATTAATTCTTATTATTATACTATATCAATATTAATTTTAATTCCAAGCACTAGTATCCGAAAGATATTCATTAACATTATAGTATGCTTTTACCTTCAACTTATTTTTGACATGATTTTTGAATTTAGAATCGGGCAAGGAAGTGATACTTTTAGGTATTTTATTATAAAAAGTTATGCAAAACCTTAAAAATGTTTTATTGATCTTTTTTAGTCTACATTTTGGGAATGCGATTTTTAGCCTATGTCGTGTGTTAGTAGTGTGATTATCGCCTATCTTTCCAAGTAGGTGAATATTTTTCCTGGCATACATAATTGTTTCCAATATAAATTGACATGGCACTGTCAGTATATTTATTTTCTTAAATAAATCTCTCAATGACTCTCTAGATCGTAGCCTGTACATACCACGGATTGCTCTTTTTTGCAAGACAAATATAGAATTAACATTTGTTGCACTTCCCCATAACAAAATACCGTAGCACATGACACTATGAAAATAACTGAAGTAAACCGTTCTAGCAGTATCTATGTTGGTAAGTTCTCTAATTTTTCTTACCGCAAAAGCAGCCGAACTAAGCTTTTTAGAAAGTTTTGATATTTGAGGATTCCATTGTAGTTTTTTGTCGATTGTAATTCCAAGAAACACTGTATCATTTACGAATTCTAATGTGTCATTGCCTATTTTTAAGTCATTACGATTAAATAAATTATTACATAAGGAAAATTTAATACATTTTGTTTTTTTAGAGTTAAGAGCTAAGTTATTAATAGAGAACCAATTATATATTTCTTCTAACGCATTGTTTACTATATCAATACATTGTCCCTTTCGTTTTATTTCAAAAATCAAGGATGTGTCGTCGGCAAACAATACTATTTTAGATTTAAGGTTAAGATTATCCACTAAGAAAGGCAGATCATTTATGTAGATCAAAAATAAAAATGGACCTAAAATAGAACCCTGAGGAACGCCAACATTAATGAAGGAACCCTCGGAGTAAACATCACCCACTTGAACTTTCTGAAATCTATCTGAAAGGTAAGATTCTATCAAATCGAGAGCTATACTTGTCAGGCCATAATGTTTTAGTTTGTTTACTAATGTCTGATGATGAACACAGTCGAATGCCTTTGACAGATCACAAAAAACACCTATAGCATCTAATCTTCTATCCCAAGCTTCAAAAATATTTTTAAGCAAGGACACTCCCGCATCAGTAGTCGATCGACCCTTAATAAATCCATATTGTTCCTTATGAATAATACCATTCGCCTCAAAATGGTGAAGTAGTTGATTTAGAATCAGTTTTTCAAAAATTTTACTTAGAACTGGTAGAACAGAAATAGGTCTGTAATTACAAGGATCACTACGATCACCTGACTTAAAGAGAGGTATAACCTTACTGTGTTTCATTAGATTTGGGAAAACACCTAAATTAATACTCCTATTAAAAATCGTAACTAAGTGTGGGGAAAGAATCTCTATAATATTGTTAATAAAGTTGATAGACAAACCCCAAAGATCCTCTGTGTTTTTAATGTTTAAAGACTTGAAACTTTTAATAATGTCGAATTTATCAACATTCTTAAATTTGAAAACAGTAGTACAAGGCGGAACATGTTTCTGTATTATAAATTCTGCGAGTTTAGGACATGAAATTAAATTTTCAGTTATTTTTACTGGTATAGAAGAAAAATACTTTTCAAAATAGTTGGCAACGTCTGTTTGCTCACGTATTATTCCTTTATTAGTCGAAAGTGTATAGTTTTCCCGTGAGAAAGAGCGTTTTCCCGTTTCTTTATTAATAATTTTCCACACTGTTTTTATTTTATTATCCGAACGTTTAATTTTATTCGATAGAAATATTGATTTCGCTGCCAGGCATACTTTTTTAAATAATTTGCTATAATTTTTTACATGTTCAGTAAATGTAGGACTGTGGTCATAATTTTTCATTTCGTTCAACTCAAACAATCTATTCCTACTAATATATAAACCTCTGGTGGCCCAATTACTAAATTTAAATTTACAGTTTAAGACAATTTTTTTAATTTTAAATGTGTTCTGGAATTCATTATCAATAACAGCGAAGAAGTTTTCATAAGCTAAATTCAAATCGCCTGTTTCAAAAGTCAATGTCTCTAACTTCATAAACAAGTTGTTTTTAAATGTAGTTAAATTGTTAGTTTTTATGCTACGTTTGAATATAATTGTCTTTTTAATTTCTTCATCATATGAAAAACTAGCCAACAGTCCGCTATGATCAGAACTCAAAGTATTTAAGACATATTTACTTACAATGTCACAATTGCAAAACATATTATCCAAACAAGAAGCGGAATGGTTGGTGGTCCTCGTCGGCTCCAGATAAAGATATTCTAAATTAAAGGATTTAAAAAGGCCGATCAATCTACCGGCCGTTGGGGTGCTTACCAGAAGATCAACATTAAAGTCGCCTGCAACTATTATATTTTTGTTACATTGTGATAACTTATCCAAGACATCCTCCATTACTAATTCAAAAGCCGAATAGTCAGCTGACGGTGGTCGATAAACACATAATATTATATAGTAATTTAATTCAACACAAGAAACCTCGACCACACGTTCTACAGAAAGTGACAGTATGTCCTTGCGTTCCTTAGCTTTAATGCTATTATTTACAAAAATTAATGAGCCTCCCCTTATATTCTTGGTTCTATTAAAACAACTAACCATACTATAGTTAGGTAAATGAAATGCAGTTTCACTGTTCCCAAGCCAGTGTTCTGTTAAACAAAAAATATCTATGCTATATTTGTCTAAAAATAATTCTATCTCTAATATTTTGCCAAGAAAACCCTGAATATTTTGATGCATGACGTTAAGTAATGGTTTGGGTTTTCTTGTTGTCTTAAGATCTAGTTTTTTGTCTTAATAATATTTTTAACATTATTACTATTATTAATGCACTTAATATTACTTAAATTTGTCGTATTATTTATAATAGGGTCACTTACATGATATAACAATAATGAGGCAATATGTTTTTTCTCTCTTAGAGGAATATAAAGAGTATCCATAGTGAGCATAAATTTTTTTATAAATTTGTTTGTATCCAAAACGAACATATTATTACAATAGCAGCTATCAGTATATAATATTGAATTTAATTTATAAATTTGATTATTAAACTTCATTGACAAATTATAAGAATATGGAAAGGCACATACAATTAATTTTTTCAAATTTAATGTCTTAAATTTACACAAGTAATCTCTTAATATCGTTTGTGATACACCTATAGAGTCACCAACAAATAATATAAATGTAGTACGATTGTCACAGTCATATTTTAGTATTGTTTCGGCCAACTGAGTGAATGTAGCACCAGGCATACACACATTAAGAATGGGATGATTGTGTTGTTTATGTAATAAGTGTCCCATTCGTTTTCCGATTCCATCTGAGAACATAACAGTTTTATACCGTATATTGCTATTCTGGTGTTGTGTACATGAAGTGTCGAACATAGATTGACCCGCTGTAAAAGAAGTTGGTAAATCGCGATCTGTACTCTGTTGTTGCGATTGTAGTTGTTTACGGGTGTTGTCAGGTAAGGATTGAAAGTGTGTTACTTCGTTATATTTGCATAAATTCACTAGTTTATTCATTGCTTGAAGATGTGCTGTGAGATCTTTTTGAGCTAACTCGTACTTATTTTTTAAATCTGATACTAACTCCTCTAAATAAGTTGACTTTTCATTTTGGGATACTTTATATTTCTTAAAATTTTCAATCAGACTTGCTTTTTGTTTTGTTAAGATTTTTAAATTATTATTATAATGCTTTAACTTTTTCAAAGATAGTTCTTTACGTCTTATTAGTTTCTTCAATTTTATGTACTTTTTTAGTTTGTTATGGCTAGGCTGATACATTTGTTTATGGCAGGTAGAAGGAAAGTCTTGCTTTACATCCCTAGTTATGTCGATAATAGGTGACTGTGATATTGATGTTTGATTATTATGATTATTTGAATCAGTTGACGTTGGAGAGTATATCAACCTCGTACATATTTTGCTAAAATGAAGAGTAGATGGTCTTGCAGATCTCATATTTACATTTGATATATTTTTTGACACCGGTGTAGTATTTGATGAATGGCTTTTGATGTTATAGTCTTGAGAAAGTATTTTTAATAAATGTATTTGTTTTTTTTGTTCTTCTATTATGTGTTTTAGCTGATTATTTTCGTGTATAAGATTGTCTATTTCATTGTTTGCACTCTGAAGCATTTGTTTGATTTCATTCAATTCCTTTTTTAATTCAAATATAGGTGTATTATCAATATTTGAAGGCAAACTATGGAGACTCACTGAAGTTGACTCCAGTAAAGTTGAATTTATGATGTCACTGTTTAGAGAAACATTGTGAAAATTTGCTTCAGAGTTCGATCTTCTAATTTTTTTGCGAAATGTAATGTTATCCATAATTGTATGTCAACAAGTAAATTGTTCACGAGAAATAACTATATAAAAATTTCAACGATCGTGGGGATCGATCTCACGACCTAACGTTCAATACTTTGGTTTCTTAGCCTCTACGCCACGGCTTGCATTATGTAATGTAATGAAATACTTCGTTAGTCTTAAAGTGTGTATCTTACTTGATCATAAAGAGTGAAGATACCTACATCACTACGTTTATTAGCGTTTACCTTCAATTTATACTATCAATCATAATGATGTTGTAAACTATTAATTATAATTAATCACAGTATCAAATAATCACTGTATTCACTTTTAAATCAAGTGACACTTTACATCATACACAATTTAGAGTAACAATGAACGCTTTAGAGACGGTGTATATTGCAAAAGCTTTCACATCACTGAATTTAGTCAAAAACATTCAGAACTACGATAATTCGAAGCACTATCATATGCCAACAATGTCCGTCACTTATTAGGTCACTATGAATAAAATTTTCCAATTTTATTGTATAGAAGTTGTTAGATATTATTTAAAATAACAAATTATACGGAGCCTATTTTATCTCGGCGGCTGTCTACCCGCCAAAACCCTTTACATAATTATGTGGAGTTTTTATGGCGGAGATAGTTAATCCCTCACTGTCATTTCCTAAATTTGAAAAAGCCGAAGTTTTTAAGAGATTGCAATGAAATGTAAATATTATTCACTTATACGAATTTAACATCTCTTAAATAACTTTTAATCACTTTCTCTTTAGCACGAACAGGAACGCTTAGTCCAAAAAATATAATAAATAAAACAAGATAAATACGCCTGTTTTAGTCTACATTAGCTGCTTTAATGGGAATTATGTAAATTTCTATCTAACTTCGATTAAACGTAGCTAGTTAATGTGACCTATTCCCAGGATCCCCCAACTTCCAAATATTTTGTTGCCATATAACAAATGTTCTGACTTATATATCATTATGTATGAATAACAAAACTTACCCTGTCTGGATGAAACTGATCCACAAATTCGTCATTAAATTTTTCATATCATATTCTTCGGTACCTTCAATGAATACACGTCCATCCTTTTGAAATACGTAATTTAAAGAGTCACCTTGAACTGCTCTATGTAAACTATTAGTTTGATGTGTATTGGTAACAAAAGCAAATTCGTAGAAGTAAACTGTACCATCGGCTTCAACTAGAAGTCGTGCATTTCTTATACCAGGGCTAAGATATGAGCAATCTGTATGACAAAGTGACAATTCGTTTCGATGTTCCAAGGTTATCGTGGTATTACCAAAATACTGAACCTTTACCCTCTTTCCTGTCTCTTCTTCTTCGTTACGTTCATTAAATGAAAGATCATTAGGCAGTAATAGTCCAAAATTATTATTGAGTGCTAAAACACTTTCCTCGGTATATTGCATTGCTTTGTGTAGTCCTGGTCGGTCAGCTGCACCAAACATGAAAGATTTATTTAATTTTTGATTATGTAGCAAATTCCATGGAGTTTCAGTTAAAATTCCTTCCTTTTCTACGCAAGGTCTAAATATTAAACCATGAGAAGCTGTTATTATTTTATGCAAAGAAGCGTTATTTAAAACATTAAGGCTTTTAGCTATCTCGGCTGTGGAAATATTTAATCTCTTCACAAGCTCGTTTGCCATATCTAAAGGTTTTCTGTCTATAGCCCAATGGGAAAGAACACAACCTGTCTCTGTAATTACTTTCGAAAAATAATCCTGCGAGTCAGGTAACAGGGCTAAATACTGCGATAACGCTGCTCCGGTGCCTGATCCACTGACTACAATATTTCTTGGATTTCCTCCGAATGCTTCTATGTTGTTTCTCGTCCAATTTAGTGCCATAGATAAGTCTTTTAGGGCCGCATTTCCAGGTGCTATTTTATTTTGTAGACATAGAAATCCAAGTGGTCCTAGTCTGTAGTTAGGCAAAACGAGAATAACATTTTTGGACACCAGGTAACCTGGTCCATAGATTTGTGGGTCACCACTGCCTCGAATGAAATCACCGTCATGAATATGAAAAAGGACATCGGCATTTTTAGCTCTTTGAGGCACAAATACACTTAATGTTAAACAGTCTTTGTTACCGACGTATGTATCATCAATATTAAGTTGAGGGCAAGTAGATTTGTGCTTTGTTATCTCACGAATAACCTTCCATGATTCTGGTTCCGTGGGTTCCTGAGAAATGTGTTAATTTATTTTATTTATTAATATATTAATATATTAATAGTAACAGCAAATAATAAGAAATTGTCCTCAAAAGTTAGTAAGTCTCCTAATTTAATCTACAAAAGAACTGTATAAAACACAATTCCAAAACTTTTTGATGAAATTATTGTAGATCGAACAAAACTTTTACTATATTGTGAATAAATCCTGTGAAGAGAACGGTAATTTATATAAAGACATGAACAAAAAGTAGTATTAGTTGTTCTGAACGTAGAGATTAAGGAACAGGAACAAGGTTATAGATTTCCTTAACCCAATAATTTGGTAATTTAATTTATGTTATTATGGCTCTTATTCCTTGTTTCAAAATAGTAGGCCAGTGCTAATTTATTTCAAATTTAATGAACTTATTATAAAATCCGTAACTACAAAAAGTATGCATGACAAAAGACTCATTCAAAAACAAAAAAAATAATTAGAAATAGTAAGTTTAAGTATTTTATAAATTAAATTTTAAATACCAAAGCTCAATCAAAAATACCACCAGTAATTGTATAAAATGTTGTTTGTGTTAAAATATAACAAAAAGTAACAAAGCATACCTGAAAAGGATAATTTTCGTCGAAGGCTGCGTAGGGTATGTCAAAAAATTGCCATATCTTTGCATCTTCTGTTACGTAACCACGTACGGGTCCGTGTTTTGTTTCGATCACGTTTCCTTCATTTGCACTTTCTGAACCACTTTCATCTATTACAGATGAAGAGAATGCTTCTATAACGTCTGTTTCATATTTCCCTGTGTAAGTGTGCCCTCCATCATCCATTACGCTTAAATTAGCACGGACCAAATATATGAAAACAAAAAACCATGATGCCGTTTTCCACATAGCTTTCATTGTGTCATTCCAATCCAGAGTCGAAATCGGTTTATGTTAATGATTTCAGATTATTCTATAATTTTGAATGTTTTGTATAAACAGCAAAAACAACTGTTATATTAGTAGCTTTGCCCAAGCAGAGCTGATTTCAAATAACTGTTTGGTCAGTACAGAAGCCATATAAAATCGATACATTTTTGTACACTCGCGTAGCCTTTTTAAATAAATTATAATAAACATTTATTTTTTACGATAAATTAGTCTACTTTACTAATTTAGGAAGAAAAATCTCCAATTTCTTGAATGACTAGTTTCTATAACTAACTTATTTGATACCGTCATATTACGTGACATCTTTCCGACTAACTTTAATTAAATTGATTAGGATTTTTGATTTTTTTTAACTTATTTGATATAATACTATTCGATTTTGATTTAGATTGATCCATTTTTGTCCCACAGCTGGGATCGGGTCTCCTCTCAGAACGAGAAGGATTAG
>DWTS01000308.1:0-10922 GCA_018250615.1 Oechydrus chersis rufus | reverse complement strand
TCCACACCCTTCAACCGAAACACAAAAATTGCTTCACGGAAGAAATAGGTGTGGCGGTGGTACTGCCCCAGTCGAACTATAAAGGTTCTACCACCTGTTAGATTATATATTTTAATACATTGTATACAGTTATACGTAAAGGTGGAAATGATTTAATATTAATAAATTTTAAACAGGAGTTAAGTAAAGCGATTGATAATCACGAAAACGATTTGACTGCAGTCAAAAGTTTGAGCGAAGCACTGGATCAAGTAAGATTTAAAAGGAAAAAAAAGAAATACTACTTTCCCTGCACTATAGGGTGTAGTCTAATTTTCAGTAGAGATTCTAATTTCACAAATTAATTATTTTATTACTTATTATGAAAACCTAACAAAAGAAACGTGATGCTATTAGAATTGATTATGTTACTATTACTAGTATAAATATTTCTTTACAAATTTTACTAATGATGCAGAAGCATCGAGTGCGTGCGGCATTGTGTAATTTTTGAATCTAATATTAGAATAAAATATTTGATAACTATAAAAGTCACGGTACTAATAGTAGTTGTCGTAGTTTAGCTTTAACTAAGTAATATTAGTAAGGCACTTTCACTTATATTTTAATTTACCCCTATTACCCCTATTTCTTTTTGCAGGCAATTTTAGCTAATTTAAAAAAGACAGAAAATGATGTTGATAAACTGACAGATGAATTCAGTGATCTTATAGAAAATTGCAATGATACGAGAATCACTATGAATTTGCAACAAATGACGTCTCGTTTCCAATCTGTACATTCAACTGCGAAGGAATTAGTGAAAAAATGCCAACAGGCGGTTAATGACCATAATGCCTATCAAGAAAAGTATAATCAGTGTACTGAATGGATTAAAACTGCTCAACATAAATTTGATGAATGTCAGAAGAACTTATCTAATACGCCTGAAGGAATTAATGCCAAACGGGAAAGCCTTAACGATTTACTTACTCAAAGACGAAATGCTACACTCCTTGTCAACAATACCTTTGAATTGGGAGAAAAGTTATATCCATCTACTTCACCCGAAGGCAAGGAATTAATTGAACAACAATTACAAGATATTCAGCAAGCTCTTGATAACCTATTTGATAACATTACTAAAGCTGAAAGAGATTTAGATTCAGAGCTAAATAAATGGTCATCATTCGAAGACAATTTGAAAACAGTTCAGCAATGGTTAACATTAGCTGAAAAGAACCTTCCTAAGGAAATTCAGTTAAGAGCTACTCTTGATGAGAAACGCAACCAGCTAAACGTCTATAGAAATTACCTCCAAGATGCAATCGCTCATCAACAAGATATTTCCGACCTAGAAATTCGTGCACAAAGTTTGCCCGATGTCAACAAGGATATTGCTAAAGAAATAAACCTATTAAAACAAAGACACGATGCTATCCTTTCGCGAGCCAAGTCATTTGTTGAGCAATACGAAGCTATCGTTAATAACCATCAACAGTATAGCAAGGCTGTTATGGACTTGCAAGAATGGGTTGAAGCAACTCATAACACTGCTCAGCTTTGGGGAGACGTTAATTTGGAAAGAGTGGCATTAAGTAGCAATTGTGAAAAACTGAAATCACTGCAAGTAAACTTGCCAGAAGAGAAAAATCGCATCGACAAAATACGATCATTGGGCGAGAAAGTTTTGCCTGGTACCATTAGCAGTGGACAAGCTAACATACGAAACCAGATTGATGCCTCTCATCAAGAATGGGAAGGTTTAGTTTCGTTTATCAACAAAACGATTGAGACCTTAGAAACTAAAATTCAGCAATGGAATGAATATGAGAACATGAAAGATCAATGTTTAGCATGGATAAGAAATACTGACACACAAATACATGCTGTTGATTTAAAAGCTACCTTGCCAGAGAAGCAGGAGCAATTCAGTAAATTCCAAGAACTACAAGGTGAAGTTCGTGCTAAGGAACTTGAAATCGATAATATTACGGAAAAAGCTCAGTCTTTATATACCGGAGTCTTAGGCCCTCGTGGTTCTCAAATATCTGATTTAACTGTGAAATACCAGGCCTTGTCGCAAAAAGTCAAGGATCTAACCAACAGATGGCAGCAATATGTTAAGACTCACCAAGAATTTGCCAGCAATGTCACTGAATGCTCTCAGTGGATTGAGGAATTGCGAGATAAATTGGACTTCTGCGCAGATTTAAGCTCGTGCTCACAAGATGACTTGGAAACAAAATTGGTACTCATACAGAATCTTCTACTCACTAAAGATGAAGGTTTTACTAAAGTACAATCTCTGGTCGAATTGGCCCAAAATGTCATGGCTAACACTGCGCCAACAGGGCATGAGGCTATTAATAATGCTTTAGTAGCATTACAAGAGCAATGGTCGGCATTATTATCAAGAATGATTGAAACAAAGAACATGTTAGACGACTCAGTGACTAAGTGGGCCGGATTCTTAGAACAAATCCAGTTAATAGAAAAAAGTAACACCTGGCTCGAAAATATGCTGGCTGAATTAACTCCATATGAAGGCTCTATGTCTGACAAACGAGCACAACTTGAAAAACTTAAAGAAGTCGAAGAGAAGGCACGTTGCGATCGAATCGATGTGGATACTTTGAAGGCCAAAGCTGCGGAAATGCTGGCAAGTGGCCAACAAAACCAAGTGGCATCAAAAGCGCAAGAAACTTTAAACAAATTTGATATGCTTTACGATAAGATCAAAAAACTATTGGCGGATCGTGAGGAGCAGTACAAAGATCACAGATTATATAAAGAAGCACAGGATGAATTAATTCAGTGGTTAAGTCGGGCCCGAGAAAAAGTTCCATCCATGAAGTCTAAGCCATTGAGTGACAAATTGGCGATTGAAAACTCGGTTGCACCACTTGACGCGCTCATCAATAAACAAGCTCAAGGAGAGCTATTATTAGAACATCTACAGCATACTGGAGAGGTTGTCCTTGCAAGTACCTCACCTGAAGGTCAAACCATTATCAAGAATGAAATGAAGGCATTAAAGGAAAGTTTCGACGATTTGTTTAATGAGATCAAACAACAAAAGAGTCAACTAGAGCACACTGTTAGTCAGTGGCGAGAATATAAGGACGAATATGAACGGCTGTCTGACTGGCTACAACAGAAAGAAATCTTAATCAAAAATCACAAGTTGGCTTTACTTGGAACAGCCAAAGAGAAGGGTGCTCAAGTTAATGAAGTAAAAGAAATTGTCGATCAACTAAATAAGGGCAAGGCAGACATAGACAGATTTAATGCATCAGCATCTAGCCTACTATCTTCACACCTCGATGCTTATGTCAATAACCAATTAAGACATCTCAACTCCAGATATCAAGTTCTAATCAACATGGCAAATGACGTTCTTAAGAAAGTCGAAACCAACTATGAGCAACACCAGAACTATGACGATAATTATGTGAAAACTAAAAAATGGATTGATGATGCTTGGGAAATTATCCGAAGTGGTAGCGACACCGGCAACAGTAAGGAAAGCAGTAAAGAAGCTTTGCAGAAACGTTTAGAACAGATTGAAGATCTATTAAAACGGCGTGAAGAAGGTCAGAATTTAGTACATGCCACTGTCAATAGCGGAGAAAAGGTACTAAGAAATACGAGATCTGACGGAAAAGATAAGATTAACACGGAATTGAAAGAATTACAAAACGAGTGGGATCGCCTCGTCAAGAAGATGACTACAGCAAAAGTACATCTTGAAACTGCGTTACTCCAATGGGCAGACTATAGTTCTAGTTATTCGCAGCTACAACAATGGATCTCTGATAGAGAAGCAAAACTCCAAGAAGTGTGTGAGCAAAAAGTCGCCAAGTCCAAGAAGGGTCAAGACCGACTTGTCGGTCTTACCACAGGTCTAAGCCTCGGCGAGCGCAAAGCCACACTCCGTCAAACAAACAATATTGTGCAAGATATCGTTTCGTTTGAACCTATGATTCAGTCTGTTACTTCTAAGGCTTCGGAACTTATGCAACAAGCTCCGGCGTCTGAAATTACTAGCAAATATGAAACTCTTTCGAAACAGGCTAAAGATTTGTACGAAAAACAGAAGGAAACAGTAGAACAACACCAGGCATTCATAGATGCTGGGTCAGATTTTGTCCAATGGATTAGAGCCGCTAAGGAGAAACTAGGAAAATGTTCTGATGCAACTGGGGACAAGGAATCTCTAAGCAGTAAAATATCTCAACTGAAAGTTTTGGAAAGTGAACTACCGGAAGGTCAAGTGAAACTGCAAAAGGCTCTTGAACAGGGTGAGATTGCCTGTGGCTTAGCTGATGAAGAAGACAGGGAGGAAATTGAGGAAGAAGTGGCTCTTATGCAAGAGGAATATGATACCTACGTGTAAGTACTATTTTGAAAATGTATCTTTATATATTTTATACTATGTATCCTGTTTGCTTAATATAAAATATATGACAATGTTACAGAGAGCAACTAAGCAACACGAAAAAGCTCATAGAAGGTGGTATCGTAAAATGGACGGAGTATGAAGAACAGTACAAGGAAGCCTTGGATTGGTTGTCGAAGACTGAGAAACTAGTTCAATCTTTCAACAAGCTGCAGAATAACTTGGAACAGAAGAAAGTCGTTCTTGAGGAATTCCAGGTTTGTGCAACAGATTTTCTTTTGCTTAGTTCTGAAATGTTCCTTCGTATTTTCGAGCATGCAGTCAACCTTATCATAGGTAGTATTTAAGAATATGTGCATTTCAACCCCAAATTACAATTAGAGTCCAACGACATCTTGAAAAGCGACCTCAAGTTGGATTTAGTCTTGCTTGGGATTGTACCAAGGGGAAGTACTAAATTCATAATAATTATATCAATATGTAATGAAAATGCATCTTCTTATCTGCAGGGTCACCTCCAGACCCTATTCGATTGGCAAGCGGAGCTGGACAAGTTAAACGTACATGCGCAGAGACTGTTAGAGACGTGTGCAGACACGCGGGTCTCGAATGGCATCACGCAGCTCACCACCAAGTACAATGCCCTGCTGTCACTCGCCAAGGAAGTGATGAAACGCCTCGAACTTCATTACCAAGTTAGTACTTTTTACTTATTAAAGTTTAAGCTCACGCTATAATTTCTTTATACGTCTTTATTGTCAATTAATATGAAGCATCGTCGTTTCTATTATTAAAGGAAGTAACACGAATAATTTTATTTATTGAAGCTTCGTCAAAAGTGTGACGGAAAATATTAGCTAACTACTTATCTGACGATGGCGATTATACAACTAAAATTGAATATAAAAATGAAAACCTCATTTTAATAAGGTTTAATTAAAACAGCAAATTTATCTTGATTTATTATTTATTTTTCCATTAGGAACATCAACAACACAATGCTTTATATGGAGAGTGTCAGGATTGGCTCGACAGAACGCGAGAGAAGTTAAACCAGTGCGCTGATATACCAAATACCTTGCAAGAAGTTAATGCTAAACTAAACACCGTCAAACTTCTCCGCCAGTCCTTAGAGCAAGGTCAAAACAAATTGAGATATCTTCTAGAATTAAAAGAGAAGGTAATAATGAATACGGAACAAGCAGGTGCAGCGAAGATTCAAGAGGATACTGATAGTCTCAAACAAGAGTTTGATAAGCTGATAGCTGATTTGCAAGACGTGAGGAACAAGCTGACCAACAGAGCTGCGCAGTTTGATGATATATCAAAGGTGATGAAAGAGTAGATAACATTTTCATATAACCAATTATGTAGTCGATTTTATTTTTGCAATTAATTAGTTCAGTAGTAGTTCAAATTTATTCTTATTATTAATTTTTCATTTAATTTATTTTTAAAATAATTCCTTGTTATAAAATATTGACGTAATTTTATGAACTACTTTTCTTTTCGTGTATATTAATGTAATAGGTACATAGATTTTGATAATTTTATTTTATTTTGATAATTTAGATTTTGATAAGCTTCCGTTTTTACTTTATCTTTATTGCAATGTATTTGGTTTCATTGACTTATGGCTTATATCTTCGAAACAGATTCACAAACTCCTCGTGGAATGGCTAGATGATATCGACCAGAAGATTCAATCTGACGACTCCCTTCTCAATGATTTGTCGGAAAAGAAGGCGAAGTTAGAGAAGTTCAAGACATTTAACAGAGACATTGATTCTCATAAAGACCTTGTTAATAAGTTAAATGAAAAACTACAAGAAGATGCGTCACTCAAGTCCAAGGAAATCGAAGACTCGCTGAAGCGTTACGAAGATATCAGGAAGACTGTAAGCGAAATGATTGGGGTAAGTAGTACTTGTACTTACACGTTGTCTTGTTGTTGACGAAAAAATCTATATTGTAAACAATTAAAATAAGGTAAGGATAAATTAAAACGAATGATACAAGCAGTGATGATAGCCTAGTGGTTAAGTATGATTAGTAAAGTGTTATCCTTAAAAATATATAAAATGTTTACTATGAATCTGCAAGTCGAAAACTAGAAAATACTCCTATACAATTATTATTTACATATGCTTTCGCGTTCATTTCATAGATATTTGTGCCATTGTTTCAGAAATTGGATGACTACGTCAACTCTCATATCCAATATAAGGAATCCTACGATAGTTTCTACGACTGGATCCGCAACTGCAAGATCGAAATCCAACAGTGTTCTGATTCGCATGGCGAGAAGGACGAAGTTCAAAAGAAACTTAAGAGTGTCAATAAGATCATCTCCTCGCTACCTAAGGGAGAAGCATTGCTCAAAAAAGCAATTAAATTAAGCGAAGCTGTGTCACAGACGACTGGTAACGAAGGCAAGGATAGTATTAACCAGGAGATAAAGCAATTAAAGATCGAATGGGAGAACTTGCAGCAGATCTGTAAGGACACCAAAAAACTGCTGGAAAAATGCCTTTCAGCGTGGGCCGACTTCTTGGAAACATCAGAAAAGATGAGCAAGTGGGTAAAAGAATTCGACGGCAAACTGAATACTGTGCAGAAAGTTGATAAAATCACGCCGGAGTACTTGGACAAATGTCGCGTAAGTATGATTCTATACAATTTAATATTATAATATATAATCTATTTATAAATTTGATATATACACGTTTAAATGTTAAATTATTTCAAAATTTTATTTCAGGACTTGTTAGCACAAGCATTAGCTAATAAACACGTTTTGGAAGAACTAAACGATAGGTGCGAAAACCTTATGGAGCTTAGTGCTTGCGCATGGGTCCGTGATAAAACAGTTAACTTGCAAACGGAATACACATCTTTGTTGACAAAGATCCAGGGCTTAGTTTCTAATGGCGAAAAGAACTTATCAGATCACACAGAGTTCATCAAAGCAAAAGAAGAATTACAGCAATGGCTGGAGACAGCTCATGGCACTGTGCAAGATTCTATCGGAGTTGGTGATATTGATACCACAAAAGACAAACTGGAAACAATCAAACTCGTGAGTAACCGTATGACTGAAGGGCATCACTTGCTAGTCGTATTGCAAGAAGCCTTTAAAAAAGCTCTTAATAATACACCTCCCGAAGAACAAGATGGTCTACGCAATGACGTGAAAGTGCTACAAGAAAGCTGGGATCAACTTAAGATCGACCTTAATTCGATAACTGCTCAGCTTAAGGCTGCTATTGGAAAATGGGAGGACTTCGAGGACTCTAAAAATAAGATGAACCAATGGATCAAAGATACAGAGCAAAATCTGGACAAGGTACCACCAACAGGTGGAGAGTTAGGTGAAATGAAGACACTGTTAGAAAAGTACAAGCACATTGAAGATGAAATTGATAATAAACGTCCTGAACTGGATAGATTGAAGAGTGAAGCAGCAGAACTAAGCTCATGGGCCAGAAAACCAGCTGTCAGAGAATCGGTCTCTGAAATTGAGAAGAAATGCAATGCACTAAGAGCGAAATGCGCAGCTAAGAAAGCAGAATTGGAATCTGAAATCAAAGATTACAACACATATCATCAATCACTTCAGGATACCGAGAAGTGGCTGTTGCAAATTTCCTTCCAACTGATGGCTCACAATTCCTTATATATTGCTAATCGCGAACAGACTGAAGAACAACTAGCACAACACGCGGTTCTGTTAGACGACATTCAGAAGTACAGATCAACACTTGACGACTTGGAAGCTAAAGGACGCGCTCAGATCGAACGCTATGAAACTACAACGCCATCTATCCGCGACACAGTCGGTAAGCAGCTAAAGAATGTGAACGACAGCCACAAGAGCTTACTAGCCACTGCTTTGCAAATTGAACGTCGCTTGCGAGAAGGATTGGCAAAGTTCAAGGAATACGAAGAGACATTGGAAAGCATTCTTAACAATCTCGATGACTGTGAACCTGCCATTACTGAACTGGATGTGCCGGTAGATGGATTATCGCATGGACGCGACTTACTTGATAAGGCTAGGGTGAGTGAAAGTTAATATCGTTTTATATTGATCGATATACGAGTAAATTCCTTATTTAATTATTTTAGGTATTTAAAAATTGGGTTGTAAATTTTGAATCATTACTATTTACATAATAATTCCAATTACAACATTATTACATATTTCGAATATAAGTAATATTAAATGCCATTGCATGATATGAATATATGTGACGTTTTGCTTTTCAATCTCAGGACAGACTAGGTCCTATCGGGGTTCAAAAGAGACCATTAACTGTTTAACGTAAAACGCACCTACATCTATACAGGAAAGGAGTGTCTGTCTGTCTGTTTGTTCCGGATAAACTCCGAAACGGCTAGACCGATCTCGACGGGAGTTTCACTGGTAGATAGCTAATTTTATAAGGCCTAACTCAGCTACTTTTAGTTTAGAACAAAATTAAGGTACCGCAGGAAAAAAAAACATGAAATTTAATTCTACCCGGACAAAGTCCTGGGCTTCATCGGCTCGTCTAAAATATTAATGTATATGACTTACTTTAGGCGCTCCACAATCGTCTGCAAACGGAGAAGTCGCGTCTATCGGCGGCGGTGGCAGCGTGCTCCGCGGCGGCGGCGTCCGTCTCGCGGCCGTCCTCGCCCGCCGACAGCGCGCCGCTGCCCGTCCCGCCGCGCGAGCTGCACG
The DNA here is from genome assembly GCA_018250615.1 of Oechydrus chersis rufus. NCBI lineage: Eukaryota > Metazoa > Arthropoda > Insecta > Lepidoptera > Hesperiidae > Oechydrus > Oechydrus chersis. The sequence continues at coordinate 1,815 of DWTS01000308.1, read as the reverse complement.
TGCGCGCGCGCCTCGAGGACCTCATCGACCAGGTACTGGCCGCCTCCGCCCACGTGCTCGGCGCCGTGGGCACGTGCGCCTCCGCACACCTCACGCCCGGGGAACAGAGGAAGGGGTTGGAGTAGAGCGTGAGAGGGGGGGATGAGTGGAGAAGGACACGGAAGAGACGAAAGAATGACTAAGTGAAGAACGAACGAATGACCAAATATTTAGGGTAAGGGAGGGGAGAATAAAAAGACGATAAAAAGGAAATAAAAGACAGTGAGACGAAAGAATGAATAAGGATGCATAAGAGGGTGGGATTGACGAATACAGGCGTATATAATGCACATACTGTCTATTGAGGGGGTGTTGTGCATTCTAAGATTGAGTTATTTTTAAGTGCATATTGTTTTTGTTTTCTTGTGTATATTGTTTTGACTTGTTCAACTAGTCCTACAAATATGGGAATTTAGGGTAGTTTTTATTAGTTTCATTTGCCTTTTAAGAAATCGACTTTAACGATATGTGATATTTGAAGTAATTTATGTGTTCATTTTAGGTTACCATAAGTTACGATAGTTCAAATAGAATTTGAAAACATTAATTTAGACTTACGAAGTCTTTAAGTTCATCCTTATACTTTTTTAGCTTTTTATTATACGTTGAATGTACTTTCACAATTTGTGAAGTTTAAAGTTATGAATTTTCGTCTTGAGTACAGTATAGTTGATTTATTTTATTATGTCTGCTTTATATTATTATTAAACTAATTACGCATAGGGTGGGAATTAGTCATATTATGTAGGTTTGTATTGTATATTATATTAACTGAATGAACTAATTTTAAGTGTTGTTTTCTTGCAATTTAATCGAATTTTAAGTTTGCCAGGTCCGAAAAAGAACAGAACCAACGAGATTTTTTAGTATCTGTGACGTTCGTTTTATCTGTAAAGTAAGATTTATAACAATTTATCTATAGTTAATGGCGGTGGGTAGATAGTATAGCGTAGTTAGTCCAATAAGTACAGGCTTTCGTTGGCAATGTATTTTTTTTGCACCTGGTATCACTAACATGAGGCGGGCATACATTCATAATGTGAACGGGGTCATTTATTACAGACAACGGTTTTGCTTTCTATGAAAAGTACAAAAGCATTTTTTTTTGTTTGTATCACAGTGTGATGTTGCCGCCCATTGAATCAAGACTATTTGTATATTGTGTCAGATTTGGAAATGATCTATTATTATTGACGCTTTACCTCGTAGTAATAGTTAACTAAGCCAAATGTATGTATACTTAAAGGCGTGTTAAAATGCGAAGTTTTGGAACATTTTACCCTGCTTAGTTTCCGACAGAATAATCCGTCAGTTCCGTCACCCTGAGAGACTGACAGTGGATGACTAAATAAAAATGACATAAATGAATTACGATAAATCGCTTCGTTAATAATATTCCAAATAAAAAGTGATTCATAGATTCTTGCAAAAATGTCACATATGTAAATCGTCTTGACTCACTGTAAATACACTGTTTAGTTAAATAATGTGTGATATTTATTAGCGGTATTCAATATTGTGTTGTGTGATTCACGTGTGTGATCTATGTACATGTGCACGGTGTGACCGCGACTTACTTTACACTTTAAGACACTCGACACTACACACTTAATATTTCATTCATAAGAATAGGTACTCAAACAAAAGTTTTAGGTATAACATTGAATTGAGAAAAAATTAGGTCTCGACATTCTTGACAAATTAGAATATCAGTTTATTATTTTAATTCCATCCATCCATCCATCAGCCTTTGGAGGTCCACTGCTGGACGTAGGC
>DWTS01000307.1:0-10931 GCA_018250615.1 Oechydrus chersis rufus | reverse complement strand
AAGAACTCTAACATCGCCTATACCAGGTTGCATGCGTCTGAACCAATTTCCAAAGTACATTTTCCAAACTGCAGCTGATACTTCCTCAACGGCCTTCTCGAATACAATAAACACGTCTTCTGGCGATGAAACTGTATTCCCTTGAGCTGTAGCGTGTGTGGCGTGTAGACCTTTCTAGTTAGGCGTGATTTTCACAGGTAAGGACTTAATAATATAGTATATATTATCTAAACTGAAAGCTGATCCGTATGTTAGTTTTGGTTCTGTAGGACTTATATTGCTGGCCTACATCTTATATTTTATTTAAAGATTATACTATTATTTTTTAGTTACTAAAAATAGTATATAAGCTTCATAATGTCAAACTACATATTACTATTCCACTTCTGATAACGGGTCTCTTATCAGACTATAAAGGACTAAAATGGTTGAACATCACAGAGATGTTAGTGTTGCCATACTTAAAACCAATTTAAGAAAATCATGAACTCAATCATGAAATCATAACTTATTAAAGCACGATGTATTTATGATGAACTTACTTTTTAACGCTTAAATAATCACTATGGGTCCCCCAAGTCATTAATCCAATCCGACCCGAAGTCTAGAATCAAAAAAATAATCGTAATCCTACATATTGTATATATTTTTTGCTGTTTTGCTTGTTTACGCTTGCCTAAGGCCTTTTGATTGCTAAGAAAAGACTCTACAAGGAACTTAAAGCTGATGGTACTGCTCCATTAAGTCTTTCGAATCCGAGAAAAGACACGAGATGATACAAGCTAAGGACACGGCTACCTAAATTCCTTCGAGTGCCAAGAAAAGACCCGTAATCACACGTGGAAGTTCCGAGCTCGTGTCACTCACCGCATGAGGGGCAGACCGTCGAGCGCCTGGTGCACGGAGGGCGGCGAGGACAGCTCGAGCCCGCGCGCTAGTAGCAGCGCGTCACTCTCCTCGCTCCCCTCCATCTCGCCCGCCGCGCCGATCCCCGCCGCGGTCATTTGCAACTCCATTATGGTAGCTGGACGGATTATAATATACGTTAGCTTTTATTTTAGTAGAGACACTTTTTTGCTGATGGCGGTAAAAAGAATTCGGGCTGTAGGAAATTTCACCATCACGCCGATTAGTAGTAACAATTAGGTAGTAGTATCAGTTTTTTAGTGTAACACAAGTTTTTGTGATATAGATACATATTATTGTTTTATTGAAAAAATAAAGATAAATAAATCAGACCACCCAACCGGTACGTATTTCTTTTCAACATGCTGTTATAGTAACAGTGTATTTATCGTTTGAAGAAAATTCAAGATGAATGTGGCAGTTATCATAGAGAAACATTCCTCAATACCATACGACCGAAATACGTTTCTGACGATAATTATGTTTTTAATTATTAGTTATATTTAATTAATAACTTTGGTTGAGTTTTTGTTTTTTAATGTTACTTACAATACACATAATCAGTTTGATAAAAATATTGTAATAACTACGCGCGCTAAATGCACGTTCTCATTGTTTTAACTATTACACGCATAACCGGTACAGTATGACAGGAAGCAAAGATCAACCAGTTTACATTCAGGATGAGTAATTCAGTATATTCAGTACACAATAGGATCTCACACCTGCGTATAATCATGCCAGTCACGCGCTTACTGGAACGTCCGTGCTTTTGATACAAATATGATTAATATTTCAATAATAATACATCATCGTAATATACAAGATTAGTGTGGTGCTTATTAAATTTGCAGTTGCACGTCAAATTATTTGAATATCTAATAGGACGTGATTAGGTCACAGTAAACGAAATCAGTTTTTATTCAATATCTTTACATTACTTTCATAAAAAAAACATTTTGGACTAAATATGTGTAATATGTGTGATTTTAAATACCGAATTCGGTATTGGACCGAATAGTTCGCAATATTCGGATAAAAAAAAGTTGCCAAATAGGTTGAATAGTAAGCGAGCATTTGCGGCATCTCTAGAAGTTAATATTACTTGTTGTCTGCTCTCTTTCTCTCAGTTACGTAAAATGACACACACCTGGCAAAAAAACGACGTAAGAAAGCGTCGAATCTACTTCGAAGGTCACATCGCCAGAAGAAATAGGGATAATCTTAAATAGGGGACAAAAACTTCTGGCTACCGGCTGGTTACGAGATATAACTAAAAGCGACATGACAAATGAAGGTCACGACCCCCAGCATTGAGGTCAACGAAGCCAGGAGGAGAAATGTATAAAAAAAATAACTTCTTAATCGGGCACTCTTGTCAGAATGGTCGTACTTGGAGTTGTATCAAGTTTCATTGTCATTAACGAATGCTTTTCTGGTATAGGACTTCCATTTTAGACAGACCGAGGCATTAGGTAAGCATTGAACCAAGGTGGAAAAAAATAATAACAATAGCTTACAAAATTGCAACGGTGGTATCTCCACGTCGGGCGCGAGGAGGCGGGTGGCGCACGCCGCGCCCGCGTACACCAGCTCCATCTCCAGCGACGTGAGCCCTTGCTTCTGCGACGTGAACGCCGCGTCCTCGTAGCCCACGCACAAGCAACGGAACCCGAAGCGGCTCTCCTCGCTGACACATCGTAAAGTGATATCAATAAAACGCTCGGGTGAAATTTACGATTTTTTAGTTTTGTCGTCATCATTTTTGGTATAATAGGTCACTCGGACGCTGCGTCATGAGGGTATATTACTCAATTTCAAAGAATGCTAAAAAAATTTAAGATGGCGTTTACAAGACTTGTATTATGACTAATAAATAACAAAAAATATTGCAGATGAAACACGTAAAACAGTAAAAAAGTATGTATAATATTCTCATTTCTACCATGAAGCAATTTTTGTTAATAAAAGTGCTGATCCTATACTTTTATCAGAGGCGAAAATCTCATTGAGAATAACGACCCATCTGGAATCGACCTTAAGTAAGATTAAAGTTTGCTTGAGGTTGGTTATACATGGACGTGACCACTTTACATCAAGTTGTTTGCATGTTTAATCGCCACGTTATAAGCAAAAAAAGTAAAATCTGTATTTAGTAACTAATCTGTAAATCATACAAATTATCATTAAACACGATGGAATGTAATATCGTATCGCAATACATTTGCAGGGCATCGGACAATTTTTCAAAAAGTGTTTAAAATGATTGGTTATAATAGCATAAAAATTTTAAATTCAACAAACAAATATCTTTATTCTTAAATTATGATTAATTTAATAGTTGTTTAAAGCTACCGCGTCAACGTACGTCGTGTCATGGCGGACGGCGTGACGTCATTTGTAGGTAAACCATTAGAGTACGTTCTATACTTTTTATAGTGCACGGCAATATTATTGTTGCTGGTAACTTACGAATGACGTCACATCCTGTGATCGGTGTTTCATACGACATTGCGTACAGATAAAAAATAATAATTTTATTTATCGATTTAAAATTATAAATCATGTCTATTTCCCAGATATTTTCATTGAATAACGGTCTTATTGTACAAACATTTTATCTAAGTACATTTAAGATTTTTTCTTTATTACTGTCCGATTCCCTATTAGGTAATTTATGGCGACTTACCATAGCGACTAACAATTATGTAAAGCCTTCGCTTTTTTCAATTTTGTAAAGTCGAACTGACAGTCTTTGACCGTACAATGATGCATCGCAGTATTCATTATGAAGCCGCTTATTGAATCAGAAAACAAAACTTACTTGTTGGGCTTATTGTATTCATTCAGATAGTCCGAAGCGGTCTCCAGTGAGAAGATGACCTCATTCCCAGGAACCAACATTGCCTGCTTGGGCCAGGCATTATGCCTAAAACAAAGAAGAATAGAATATTAAATGTCTGTTTGCAACCCCTTTAATGACCCACTACTGACCACGGGTCTCACACGTGGAGAAGGTCTAAAGCATACTTCCACCACGTTACGCTAGTGCAGATTGGTGGAGATTATGTTAAAAAATTAAATTAAATTTTAATAATGTGACCTTAATGAAATCTTACCTGATAACATAAGCGGACATACTGTTATCAACGGATAATATGTAATACGTAAATGTACTCACACATTGGAGAGTCGGGGTGTGACGCTGACGTAGGTGCAGTTGTAGTGAGTGCACGGCGCGTCCGAGTTGGCGTCATCCAGCTCCTCCGCCTCGCCCGTCTCCGACGTCAGTTGCACCAGGCGCTACACGTAACGCGTATAACACATGTTAGTTTGCGCACTCGCCTCACGCAACTTCACATCAAGTACGACATTGCAAAAGCTGGGCTTCTTTTTCATTCATATGTTCGCCCTCATGCACAAAGTACATTAATTTGCAATAATACCGAATTTTGAAGTAATTTGACATCAAATTGGATCGCAAAAGCGACAACATTAATCTAAATAAAGGTCAACTTATTTATGTGCCGTATTTCATCATCACTGTCCCGCCTTCAGTCGTACCTGAGTTGCGTACTTCTTCGTACTCTAAGTCAAAAATAATGATGCAATTCGTTCTAGAGTATAAAAAATTTACAAATCATGTTAAAAGTAAATCAAAACTTGAGTTTCTTATCTAAAATGTAAGAATGAATGAAGGTGAACAGCAGCTATACATAATATAAATATATCACACGTAACTGTAATAAATTTACCTTATTTAGTCTATCGTCAAGCATGAAATTTAAACTTGGTAATGAATGAATGTTGAATGAGTGACTTCTACCTTGTATACCTTTCTGAAAGGTGGGTCAGCGACGCGAATATCGTTAGTGCAGTGGCACTTGTGCTTGGGTGCGCCGGCCACCGCGTATATCGTGAGGCTGTCCTCCTGCTGGGCCGTGAGGCTGCGCGGGTCCATCTCAAGCACTATCCACGACACTTGCGCAGGGAACAGGACCCTGAATCATATTTTAAATTACTTACATTTATACACTTGACTTGATTTCTACACTAATATGAAACACATTAAACAGATAAATCGGTCAAATTTCTAGATTCCTTGTGTTCTAAAACACAAAAGTGAAACAGTAGAATGCATCCATATTAAACGCGCATATCACCTGAGGTCTAAGTAAGATTAAACCAATGTTCTACAATGTGGTGTCTTAATCAGGAGAATGATATGTTTCTTATATCTATACTTATACAGAAGCATATAAAATATTTGTTACTACTTACAACTTGCATACAATTCTGTCGACTCAAAAGTATTTTATGATAATTTTTGAAATCCAATCCATGTTAAACGACACTAAAAAGATGCAAGTACTGTACCTCATATTAGAGACGATGGCTTGTTTGTAGGGATGTTCGCTCTCAACCCAGGTGTAGTAATGCGAGGTGGTGTTGGTGGTTAGCTCCTCAACCGGGGGCACCAGCAAGTTCATCGCGGCCACGTGGGGCAGCAGCTGGTGGATCATCTCCAGCATCTGGACCGCGCTCTGGACACATAGAAATGGTTTTTACAGAACTTTATAGAAATATACAAATAACAACACTATAATTTATATTATTGTGTGTATTTTGTTATACTTTTATTTTGACTATCCTAGACATCTTTGATTTATATTTAAAAAAAATACACAATGTAAATGCAATAATACTTTTTGACACATTATCATATTTTGGCAATGATGAAAAGGACAGTACGATTTAGCAGACTTCTCGATACATAACCGACTTTTGGCAATGTTGAAAAGTGCCAATACGAATTAGCATACTTTTCGGCTCACTTAGTACTGACTTTTGGCAATATTAAACGGTGCCAATACGAATAAGCATACTTCTAAATACACTTTGCCTCACCAGCGGGTCGTCGAGCTCGTCCAGGTTGGCCAAAGTGTACGGCAGCAGTGTGTTGATGACGGGCGACTGGTGCAGTACGGCCGCGTTCCGTCGCAGGTCCTCCGCGGTGAGGTCGTTGCGCAACTCGCCGAACAACTCCGCGCCGCGCTCCATTATGCAGCTCGCCACGCGCAACGCGATCCCGCGGTAGATAGAGTACAGCCGGTCGCCGCTCTCGCTGCCAGTCAGCGATTTCGACGATCTGCGTAGGGAGAGACGTGTTAGATATCGTTTAATTTCTCTTGTACGTATTTTTTAATCATAACACGTATGCATGACTCGCATGACTGAAACTGAATATGGACAGAATGCCAAATTTCGTGAAGTTCAGACAAAACATTTTGCCATTTGTAACCTTTCTATTCTTTTAAACCTTTTTTTTTACAAGTTATATTTAGCTAAAATTCTAGATACAGAAGGTTCAAAGCTATACTGTTAACAGATTTTTATAATTTTCTAGAAGGAAATCTATTGGCAGCTTGTGTGTGTTATGTTAGTATGTAAGTTTTACGTGATCATAATCGTATTTCACATGTTCAAGTAATATATGAAAGTTAGAAAACTTTGGGAAAACGTTATGGTTAACAGACCCCTGATAAATGAGGCAGGGCAACTGTCCCCGCGCAAGCGAGGTGCCGTTGAAACTGAGCGAGCAAGACGTGAACGTGAAGGTGGTGCCGTCGGGTCCGTTCACCGAGGGCAGTCCGCAGTCGCCGCTGGCAGTGCGCGCGCCCTGGTTGCACAGACGTAGCGCGTAACGCAACTCTTCCTGTGGGACAAGCAAACATTGTTTTTAGATATTTCGTCTTCAGAAAACATATACACACACACACACATCGTGTCCTATTTAGACGTGTCCCATTAAGATTCGGATTTTATTTCAAGAGGCTATTATTAGAGACCCGCAAATCAGCTTGTCCACCGATATATCGATTGTACTTTTGGAACCCATAAATTGTTGTATGTGTTGTGACACCTTCACAAGAACGTGAATATTATGACTAACACTTACTTTCAAAGGGATAGGTCGCTCGAATTTCACTTGCACCATGTCATGTTGCAATTCAGTGCCGGTAAAAGTTCCGTGCACGGCGTCCACGCTCACCCAGCAGTGGGAAGGGTTTGACTCATCAGTCGGAACTTTCAACTAAAAAGAGGGGGGGAAAACGATATTTAGTGAAATTTCCGTAAAAAAAATATTTTATAAGAAAGGTGGACTACAATATTTAACCAGCAGGCTTCTGCTCATAATAATAATAATTGTCTACTGTGCTTAGCGAGCCTAAAGGTGCTGTCTTGAAAATTTTCCGCTAGCAGTGTATAATTCAAAGCGCAACTAATATGCACTACTAATAATCTTTTACCTAAAAACAGTTTGAGCTTTTCCTATGTCTAAAGCCGTGAGTGTATTCAAATTAAAATATTATGTGAGAATATTATTTTAATTTTCCTCTAAATTCTTAAGCTTTTCAAATAATATTTCACAATGGAATAAAATTAAAACAAAACTATACAAAATCGATGTACAAACATTGAAATCTATTGAATTTGTAAATTATAAAATTTTATCAACTATTGAACACCTAAGTGCCATAACAAATGACCCTCAAATGCCATTATTCAGAGGAAAACCAAATACTAAGTGGGTGCGCTATAAAGAAGGAACGTGTCATGGGGCAACCCTAGTAATTTCGACGATCGTCGGCCTCGTGACCGACGTCCGTCCAGACTACATCTTACTCGTACGTCGTGCAATAGTTCCAGGGAGTAGTCGTATGTGCCGGAGCCGCCGTAGATGCAGGCGCCGACGAGCGCGATGCCGATGCGGTCGACGGAGAAGCAGATCGCGTCGGGCGTGCCGTTGCCGGTGTTCCACACGCGGCTCTGGTTCACGCGCATGAACCGCGATGGCGTTGTCAAGTAACGCACCGTGTTTGAACCGATGTCCTCCTGCCAAATTAATTTTAATAAGCTTCTATCGGCTCGGATCTTCTCGCAGATTGAAAGGACTTCGGGTAGATCGCATGCCGACTGAACGAATTAGTAAACTTCGCGAATGTTACATACTCAGGTATGAGTTGTCATGGTCGAATTGTACCAAGGTGCCCGTGTAATGCCTGTATAGTGCAAGTAGTGTTAGTATGTTACTCTGCGGTGCCACTATGGCGAACCATAAGGCAATTCAGACTTCATGAATAAATGGTGCAAAATTACATAGTAAACAAATTATACAGCAGCAGTATTCAACACACTCTAGGAAACTCATATTCTACTATAGTACCTACTTTATCCTGGTGATATTCAAAAAGATTCTAGAATTCTAGGACTCACATTAGACGCATTGTACGTGAGGTCGCCAACTAATCGCGCAGTGAATTTGCAGCAGTATTCGGCGAGGCGTTCGTATTGCTTGATCTCGCCGTGGTCGTGGGGTTGGCCGCACTGGCGCGTCATCATCTGCTGCTTGATGGGGTTCAGTACAACGTCCAACAGTCGAGGTACCACGTCCAACAGGTGCCACTCCTCGTGGCTCGCACGAGCTTCTGCGCCATCTTGAGGCTACAAATACATAACTCGTCAATTACTCTTACTATCAGACACATAATTAATGAAAATACTCACGGCACGGGTCTCTCACCTCAAGAGAAGGAATATCTTATCTTTAAGTAATAACTATTACAAATTACTAGCAAATTATACAAATATGCAGACCATAACACTGTTTCCTACTAATATTAATATTTAAGTACCTTATTATTATCTCTATTAGATCGAGGCGGAATAGGTGGTGGTTTTTGACTATGCGATGAACGAGGCACAGTTGCCGATTTGGATGGCATATCCTTCACCGTCTAAATACAAAAAGTATGATATTATTTTAAGTATAGTTAAGGCACTAAATTGACGCTTGAAAGAGAAGATACTGTATTTACCCGACTGTCAGGGCGTTGCTTATCGTTGGGCACGCAATTCTGCGTGACTGGCACGATGTACTGCAACACTTCGCAAAGGCTGCGCGAGTCACACATCGCCGCACAGGTGGACGTCAAAGCCCTGAGCTGGCACATCGGTACAACTCCATCCTAAAATATTAATTTAAATTTAAATATTAGATTTACTGCTAATAATGTAATATTGAAAAAACCATTTACTGCTTCAACAACCTTCATCAGAATATCAAAATATTACAAACATCAAACAGAAACATACCTTAACGTGATACAACAGGGAGCACAGGTAATTCCATTTCAAAGCAGGATTTGGGAAGAAGGCGTGGAAGCAAGAAACGACGGTCTCGTGAGCTTCATTAAGTATCGAATTAGTCATTTCAAGTGCGAATTGCACGTAGCAAATCCGGTGGTTCTTAACTCTTCCGGGCTTGCGCAGCACCATGGAGCAAGTAGGCGTGGTATCTGCCATTATGTCCTGGATGAAATTCCGCGCCTCGCCAATTATGTCCAAGAACGGCATATAGTCGTGAGAATTGCGCCTTCGATTGTTCTTTGGATATATTTCATTTGTATAGGACTTCACGAGCCGAATGCACGCTCTAATGACGTACACAAGTCTCTTCTGGTGCTTCATGGTAGTCAACTTATGGTAGGTAATCGGAATTTGACCATTTGTATCCAGAACGATTCCTTTAAATATATTCCAGCTCCATTGCAACAGGTTGATAAGAGATCTGAAGCAATGTACGGTGACTTTCCGAGATATATTCTTGGAGAGAACTATGATCGGTTCACCGAAATCCAAATTTCTGATAGGCACAGATTGATCGGGGCTGATAACATTGTACAGTAAACAAGGTATTTGACCCGCGTTAACGTCGGTACCGTTGTTAGATTTTTTTGACGTTTTAAAGTGGAAACCCACTTCTTCATTTATCACCATCGCTTGTCCAGATGAACCGCAGTCGGAAGAAGGGCCATTAATACATGCCCAAGCGACGTACCATCGACTACCCTGTTGAAAAAGTACAAATTGAATTTAGGTTAATATAGAATTTAGTTTAATGAGTTAATTACGTTATTATCTTTAAAAAAACCAACTATGCCAGCCACAATATGCCGCCCAATAATCCGCCATTTATTTTTAAATATATTTAGTGACAATCACGCCAGCAAGATGAATTTAGGACAACAAACAAGGAAATAAAGAAACGGCCGTAATATACATTACATACGGGCTAAAAATAACCCTTCTTCTTGGGCTTCGCCGCAGTCGGGTAAAATATAAAGACTAAATATGATGTGGACATAAAATAATAGGTACTTACCGCAAGTGCGATGGGGCTTTCAAACAGTATGGGGAACCTGTCGCGAGGAGGACACTCGTATGTTACTTCGTCGGTTTCTGCTAGCAGATCCCCGTCGCTTTCTTGTTCTCCGCCCTCAGGCCCAATGTCGAATAATTTTATTCTTGCCGCATAGTCGCCTCGACCACCAAATAAGCCGAATCCACCTTAAATAATATTAAGGTATTTATATGAATGTACAACATAATGTTACCGGTACAACAGAATCTAAACGGCTTAATATTTGACCAAATCGTTCTACAGTTTCCAAGAGTAATAGTCAGTAGAGATTATGATCTGCTATCTTACAATAAAATTAAGAAAACAATTATTCCAGAACAGACATACATATAAACTTTACATATTTTATATCTCTCACTCACCCAGCAATATGTCGTTATCACACATGAAGCGTATAGCCTCTACCGAATGTCCAGAGTATCCCCAGCCTCCTCCGTGACTTTCAAATCGATTAACAGTAAGATAATCCTCCAATGCGGGAAGTACTGGCGAGGATGAATTTTCTCGTTTACATTCAACTGTAGCCAATCTGTCAAGGAAATAAATTATGGTATAAAATTTGCAATAACCAAATTATTTCATATTATTTGGCGTGTGACAGTGCTAACTACAGTCCGCGCGCGAGCTCCGAGGAATCGGGGGCCGAGGAAGTGGGCGGATGTTTGCTGCGCCCGACCGTCGCGTCATACCCCGCATCGCCCAGTTCGAGTGTTGGCATCGAAGTGAAAAAACGTTCGAACACACTCGAATATCGATATTT
>DWTS01000306.1:0-10935 GCA_018250615.1 Oechydrus chersis rufus | reverse complement strand
AAATATGAGCAAAAAAATTATCATCGGCCGAACGATTTTATACTCGGTGGAGCCTATACTATGGTGACCAGACAACTAATAAACATTACATACTCTTATAATATATCATAAATAAATAACTTTTATCATCCAGGGACTGTCACAAAATAATTTTGTCGCAGGTGATCGTCACACAATAATTAGTTCTTGCTGGAAATTGACCCCGTAATTTTATTTTAACCTTCAGTGTCAATCACTTTGTTACTTTAAAATAGTTAATGATTCCAACGCTTTGAAACACGACGACACCAATTAGAAAGTCTTCAAAGCGATATCTCGTAACAAAATCTCGGTTGAATGAGAGAACGCTAATCCCCGGATCACTAATCTCTCGGTCACAACGGACCGTAATCACAGGATCGCCTTACAGGAGGACACTTGCTGGGAGGCTCCAGGATAAAAATAAACGTTTACAGTATTTAAGGCCAATTATCGAACTGTCTCCACTGTAAAAAGCTACTAAAGCCTAGTGATTAACAATTATGGTCACCTATTTCTTTAGGGTCTGAGTTCGAAGGCCAGGTTCTGAATCTAATTTTTAGAATTGAGGTCCATTTTAGAAATCAATCAGTTTACGCTTTACCGTGATGGAAAATAGATGGATGGGACAATATTGAGCCTATGAGTACCACCCAGGATTGAGCAAAATTAATCTACTTTAACATACGTACATAAAAATGTTGTTGTTGTCATGGTGTGTATATATGTGCAAACAATTTTAGGAAATCTGAAATAGGCTCGAAAACAACGAAAAAATATGTTACTTTTAAATATATAAATTATTACATTAAGTAAATATTTTCAACTTGCTTTTTATATCACCAGCTTGACTTTGACCCAATGTCACATACCAATAGCGAATTGGAACTAATCTTACTTTTAATGAGATCCAATTTTTGGCACTCGATAAAGGTTATGCTCGTTTCTTTAGTCGTGAAAAATTGAACTTTTCGACTATTGAGCGTTGATATAGATATAGATTTACATTTTGGCGTGACCTTCCGAACATAATATTCAGTCGGGCTTTCATCCAAGCTGAGACTCATATAATCCATTTCTAGCACAATACACACCTTGATGACAATCAGAATATAAAAAAAAATACTAAACATATTTCCACAATCGGCGCTATATTTCTTTTCATTCACGTTCCTATTAAATAAAAATCGCCTTATTTGAACAAATATTTCCAGGTTCTAAAGGAAAACTATGTTTATCTCTCCTTGAGCCTTGAGTAATTTTAAAAATAAGGCAAATAAACAAACGTAGAACTCTTATCACTCTAGGAAAATATTATTAAAACAAGAATAGGTAGTAGAGTAATTAGATTTCTTGGGGCAGATCTCTTTAGATCAGGCTAGTCATAATGAAATCCTGCAGTGCTGCATAACTCTTTCGTTTACGAGTATTTACGAGTATGTTCATTACAAGATGGGCTCGAGCATTTGTCTTGTACGTGACTGTTTGAGAGAACGATTTTAATACGATCGTCTAATTTTAGACCCGACTCCTTCAAACGCCCGAGCTCGTTTTTAGTACCTCTGCTTTAGGTAGTCAATTTACTTTCGACTACTGAACTATGAATGACCTCTGAGTAGTATGGATTAATTTATTAGGATCCCTTAATATACAAGTAGTTTTCTGTCTGTTTCATACTAAGAAAACGTGCAAACAAAAAAAGTGTTGGTGGTTGGTGGTTTGTTCTGTTGGCGTTGGTTTATATTTTTTGTTTTCATCTTCAGCATCCCTAAACGTTATTCCTCTTAAGATGTCTATTTTTCATTCTTCTGCTTTGTATTGTTCGGTCAATAGGTATGTGCACGGCTCCTGAATGGTAACTGCATCACATGTATTTGCTTGTTTGCATTCTTTTGACCAGATTTTTGCAAAAACACGTTGCGCACATTAACTTGGTCAAATGGAAAGTCTGTGTGCCAGCATACAAAACCCTTGATGGAATAGATGATCGTTTATCGTTTCACTAATTACTCGTCAGCGGTGAAACAACTACCTTAATCCAATTTTCATGTGGATATTCCTTTTGTTATTTCCGAACTATAAGAGTCGTTTTTAAATCCGTGAGTTTTCTGCTCCATTCTAGAAATGTGCTTCATTTCCGCGACAGGTTTTTATTAAGATTTAAAATTTTCTAACCATTCATTCTTTGTAGCTTTTTTACTTATAAATGTTTTGTCTCATTCAACAACTTTTACTGTTAGTTTTGCTCGTCCCTACTATATTAAGGAGTTCCGAAAATAGTAAGTATTTTAAATAAAATTACACTAATCGCTGCTAATGATATCTGGAATTACTGAAATTATTGTGCTCATGATGTTACCTGAATCTACACTTTCTGTGAATCTAAACGAAGAATATGATGTTTGTCATCACATTATAATGTTTTATTTGTCCAGTGTGGTTTCGCTTGGTGATTGTGATTGTATATATTTAATGTTAACTTTTTGTCTGTTTAATATATGCACAGGCATAGAATCACGTTTGCATTCTATTGGACAGAGTTTTGCATAATACCACATTGCGTACAAAGACAATTGATGCGGACAAATGAAGGCTATGTGTGCCAGGGTACAAATCTGTTGAAGGTAATAAATAATCGTTTATCTTATCACTAATTACTCGTCAGCTATGAAACAACCACCTTAATCCAATTTCCAGGTAGTTATTCCTTTTGTTTTTTCCGAACTATATGGCTCGTTTTTAAATCCGTGAGTTTTCTGCTCCATTCTTGAAATGTGCTTCATTTCCGCGACAGTGTTTTGTTAAGATTTAAAAATTTATCTCCATTCATCTTTTCTCGCATCTTTTTTTCGTCCTTCATTAAAGCGCCGTTTCTTTGTTCTTTAGAGTTTATTGGTTTTTCAACTTTCATAATATAGTTTACTGTGTTACCTTTAACTTTTTTTCTTGTTTCACACTAGCGTTTACTGTCGGTTTTTCTCGTACTGCTGTATATGAAATGCTGTATTTTTAGAAACATGGGTTTGTTATGGAGATTTTCTCCAAAGGAAAATGTATTCCATTTAAGTCAACATAGAAAAGTAAGTAATAACAATGTAACGAATGACGGAGAACAATAATTTGGCTCACACAAAAGGATTCCCTTTATTGAGTTAGGCTTCCTTTTTCATATATAACAATAACATATTTCATTAGAAATGCGACTGATAATATAAAGAAAATAACAGTTCTTTGATCCATCCCTTTTATCTCGTATACCGTAGTCTTACAATATACTTATACATATAAGTAAAATAAAAGTTACTATGATTGTGCTATTTTCGCAGTTCAGCGAACTAACTGAAATAATTGTTATAAAATGTTACATTTAGTTCATAGCGTTACAACTGGCCTATATATCTAATGCTAACCTTTATCTCGATATTTGAAAGAAATTTGAAGAATCACACGGCAATTATGGAAAACTAGCATTCACAACAGAGATACTAACTCCTAAAACTACGGTACAAAGTAATTTTCTAGATAACCCCTATTTTGTGTCCCCTTTTCACGCAAGCGAACAAAACGAAAACAAAAACTGGTAAATAATAATATTTAGTTCTGATATTATCATCGCGCGTGCCCGAATTATTGATGTCGTGACATCCTTTGTAAGTATTACACGAATTCCCTCGTGTAAGGCACGCTGTAGATGGGGAATATCTCATAAACACTATCAAACGAGCATTAAATGCTTTGTCAATTGGATCGTTGCCGCGGGAAGCTGTGTTCCCGTTTTAGGGCATAATAAAACGGGTACAAGTAGCTTTTATGTTATTGGTGACAGCGGAGGTGAAAATCTAATGTATTCATTGATCATAAATTGTGTTTGATTTAGAGCTCTCCTTGAAAGCCGGCGATGCGTTTGCGGTCCCTCTGGTGTTGCCAATTGTCCATAGGCAGCGGTGACCACTTACTATCAGATGGCCCGCCTGCCTTTTCGCTAGGTTATAATTCTAAAAAAAAGGACGCACTGACCCTTTTTTAAACTTTTCTCTTTATTCTAGCAAGCGCTAGGGTAAGAATTATTGCTTTTTGTTTTGGGAATTGTTCAGCTTTAGGTATATATTTGTTATTCTTCCTTAAATGGTTGTTTAGGTTTTTCATTTCTGTAGGTTTTGTTTAGGCCTTACAGTAGGCATCGACTATCATATTTAAAGAGATTTTTGAATATATTGCTTTCGTAGTAACAAAGTGTATGATCTGTTTCGCATGTAAAATTGGATGTGTTTTTCGCAGTTGATCCTGGAAACTACTAGTTCGTTCAACTAAAAAAAACTGGTACTTTAAAGTTAAAATTGAACATTTTGGAAGTTAAATTGGATCCATTCATCCATCAGCCCCTGGAAGTCCACTTCTAAATGTAAGCTCCCTTGAAATGGCTCCAACAGGTCCTTTGCCTTTTATGACATGCAGCCTTTCTTGTACTATTTCGTTATTTAAATCAGTCGCTTGTAACTCGCGCCATGTTCCTCACGCTCCCAGCGCGCGTTTCAGGGAAAAGGGCAGTTTACACAAAACCTCTATCCACTGGAATATTCAAAACGCCGCTCATCGCCCTTCACACAGCGTTTTATTCCAAATTAACTTATGAGTACGTTGGTGCATACTAACTAGTTGCGCGGGACTTTTAGGGCTTGAGGTCATCTTCGATTGGTAATGGGTACTGTCCCACTGCTGGGCTCATGTCTCCTGTCAGAACGAGAAGTATTAGGCCCTAGTAGGTACTACCTACCTTCCTACCTAAACTATACTACGCTGCCCAAGTACGGATTGGTAGACTTCATACCTTTGCCAACATTTCGTGAAATTAGCAATAATGGAGGTAATCAGAGATAGGTAGTAAGTACAAAATGTCATCAAATATATGTGGAACGAGCTACCTTCTGAGGCATTCCCCGAGTGCTGTGACATGGGGTTCTTCAAAAAAAGCGCAAAAAGAGCCCTCCTTGAAAGCCGGCGATGCATTGGCGATTCCTCTGGTGTTGCAAATGTCCATAGGCGGCGGTGACCACTCACCATCAGGTGGCCCGCATGCCTTTTCGCCAGGTTAAAATATATATAAAAAAAGAAACGCTTGAAAAAGGCGTAAGTCTGACGTTTAAAATAAACAGGATGTACAAGATTGTTAGCCTCAAAGACCGTAATCGTTTCACGTTTCACTCTAAAGATTTAAATGCAATATAGGTCAGTTTTAATAGAATCTTTACTTGTTATATATTCATGTTATATTATTTTCTTATCATAACAATTTCTGTCATGCTGATTATACGTGATTTTGCGTTAATTATATTAGTTAGGCTACGTGGTAAATGATCATATAGGTATCATCCACATTTGGTGGTATTATCCACCTATATCCTAATAGTTATTGCTGTTGTATATAATACCTACGTGTCCGTGATCGACTACGAATTTATTATAACTCATATAGTCTACTCAACAGTCAAAAAGAAAAAAATTTACGTCTGTAGCTTAAGTCGTGATTAGCCTTATGGGACAGGTGGTCTTGAGTTATTGTGTGACTAATGACATAATGAGCTTAAAAAAGAAAATCACGAGATAATCAATGCTTATTTTTCGTCTCCTTCATTTAGATCCAAACATTATTTCATAAAACAGAAATTATATGAATCTTGCATAACGTATTTACTAGAATTGAAAAGCTTAGAGACACAATTAATCAAGATAAAATTCTGATCTTAGTGAGGTTTTTTATTGACTCAAGTGTGATATGGTCAATAACAATACTATTTCTTTCAGTTTATTAATAGCAATAATCTCTAGCAATTTGCAA
Organism: Oechydrus chersis rufus; assembly: GCA_018250615.1. Taxonomy (NCBI): domain Eukaryota; kingdom Metazoa; phylum Arthropoda; class Insecta; order Lepidoptera; family Hesperiidae; genus Oechydrus; species Oechydrus chersis. The sequence goes on along the minus strand of DWTS01000306.1, from coordinate 5,081 downwards.
TTATCCAGTGGTAGACCAATGGGTCGAAGACGAATTGAATGTGGTCTCCATAAAATAATCAGCAAACATTTCTAATTTGACCGCCCTTATGCCGCACCAATCCGATTAGCTTCATTTGAATTGTCATTTAGCGAGAATGATCGTTAACGAACATCCTCTCCAAATTCATGCAATTAATTTTGCAATTATGAGCAGACGATCATCTAAAATTGTCGCCCACATCGGCAGTTTGGTTTAAATACCGGGAAAAATGGAAATGTAATTGTTATGACATTAAATTTAGACACCAGATTACAATGAAATATTAATAGGTCGTTACGCTGTAATAGAAGTTATTTTATGTGTTAGAGAAGACGCAGAGGAGTATAAAAATCTTCTATAATTCAATGGTTTAAAGTTTACTGACCTTTACGTCTACTGTCACACAAGACAACAGTACCACCTGAGCTCAAATATATAGACGCATAGGTTTTGAGGGCGAAGGTCATCCCATACAATAAAATAGATTGTGGTGTGTGGTGATCGCTTCGTGATTTACTAAGGTTATACCGAAATTTATATATGAAGTTTACATGCAATGTGTAGAATGTGAAGATTACATACCATGTGTAACTTGATGTCGATATAATACCTAAATTGTAAAGATCGTTTACAATCAACATAACTAGCGCGCTTTGACATGAAGCTTAGTTTAGTTATACCCACGAGTATAACACGATAGTACGAAGTGAAAATATCCAATATTGGTCATCATAAGTCGTCCTTTTCGGTGGCGAGCAAGAGCAGAGTTGCACAGAACGTCCACTAATAGAGCACCATTTGGAACGTTAACCGCTCATTAGTGAAACTGTGATAACGTCTGACTCATAGATGCATATTATTGACTTTTGTGTTCAAATTGATATATTACTCGTTGAAAATATGCATCAATGCGCAAAGATAAACCAACCGGAATGTAGGTTACATTGATAAATAAAATGTTTAAATATATAGCATCCTTCTTTCGTAGTTATAATTTTATACAAGATATTTAAAGAGCATTTAAAATTACAAAAAGTCAAATCTTTTAAATTTTTGTGAGAATCTTTAAGCTATTGTAAGAAAATATTCGAAAAACGTACCTAATTAGGAAAATATCTTCCAGTATTGATTCCTCAAAATTGCTTACTCCTCTATTCCGGAATATTGTTTAAATATTTTTCGAGTATATTAAAAGTTACCCTGAAAGTTACAGGTGGTAGAACCTTTATTGTTCCACCGGGGCAGTACCCCACGCCCATTTCTTCCATGAAGCAATCATTGTGTTTCTTATATGTATACTTAGAAGTCTTTGGTTAAAAGGTGTGGATGCCTGCCTGACTATTAAATGAGGTGAAGACCTTAGTCCTCTAGAGCAGCACGCATCTAAATGCAACCTCAAGCAAGATTATGTGTTTCTTGAGGGTTGTACGATGTCCATGGGCGACAGTGACCATTTCACACCAGGTGGCCTGCACGCTCCTTCATTACTACTATAACAAATAAAAAATAAAAATAATATTGTTGTTTAAATCTTTTCACAACTTGAGCATTTATTTATTTATATGACATGTAATTTACAGGACTAACCTAAGACGTTACATGTATTGCTTACTCTGTCTTATAAATATTTAAATGTAATTTAAACGTGTTTTAAATTTAACAAATATGTTCCATTCACTCAACTCAATGCATTTATAGAATCCTTTATCATGTAGGTATCGTGTACTAACCCGTGGTTACTGGAGAGGAATCTTAAAGTCTTATATTTATTTATTCAGTACAGACAACCCGAAGTAAAAGCGAAATTCTGTTTCCATTTTCGTTTAGTAGAATGTCAATAATGCACAGTCAGTTCAATCGAAGCTTCAAGCTTCTACGTGACTCAAACAGTAGATCAATACGGAGAACATACCCCAATGTCAATGGAGTTCGATTGTATCTCGCGCGGACTAGTTAATGCTAGTCCATGGTATCTCTATGTAATTTGTAACGATATTAAGGCTTACGCAATAGATTTTGACGTTTCTCGTTTAGTGAGCTATTGCTCATACAGTGAATGCATGCGTGCGATCTGACCGCCGCTCTGTCTGCGCGACGCTATAGAGCCACTACTTACAAAAAACGCGGAACGCAGAACGCGGAACTTTGAACACCTAAACGCTCTCTGTCTGCGCGGGCTCTATTTGTAGGATGAGGTAAGGCTGAAACTGTGTCAATGAACTAAGATCACAGCATAGTTTGTGGCTAGGTTTGTGGCTAGTGTGCGACGGCCATCATGCAGAGTTGACCCATCACAACTCAGTCCTTAAACCACATAATATGACGTGAAAATAGTCAACTTCCGATTGGACAAAAAATTCATTTCATTAAAAAACACAAAATTGGTCAGTAAGTACCATTTTCCCTTTGTTTTTATCATCTTTTATTCGGTATTAACAAACGACATTCACAAACAAAATATACTTTAAAGTTAAAAGTTAAAAAAATTACATTACACTACATGATATTCTCAAGTGTTTTACATCGCATATGTTAACAATAATCTATACATACTTAAATACTTGTTATTACAAAATTAAAGCGCGCATTGCCCCGCTAGCTATGTTGATTGTAAACCATCAACAAAGTTAAGCAGCGTCTCGCGCGTTCGGGAGTTGGGTGGGTGACCGCTAGTGGCAAAATTTCATGCTTCGGAGAGCACATTAAGTAGTCGGTTCCGGTTATCATCGATATATGGCAGTCGTTAAGCCGTGCCGGAGGCCTAATCTGCGGTCTCAAAACATCCAAACATACGGGTTGGCCACTAACCTGTCTCCACCGAGCTGAGCAGTGTGGTGCAGTATGCTCCAAGCCTTCTCCACTTGTGAGGAGAGACCCGCGCTAAGCTGTGGTCCATTAAAGGGGTTGCAGGCAATATAACTTAATAGTACTAGAAACTCATATATTACCCTGTGTAGGTATTACCCAAATTCGCAGAATCAAAAAGGGACGTAACCAAACAATATTAACTTAAAATTAATCAATCAATCAATCTAATAAATGAAAAGGAAAATGACCGTTTATCTTTAGTTCCCAAAATCTGAACGCCCGTAATAAATCAAAACATTTGGCAACAAGTCAACATTGCATTGTCACGATGGGAACGCCATTAATCTAGCGAGGGTCCGACAGTTGGGAGTCCTTTCAGGAAAGTATTTTTACATTATGTCCCATTGCTATTACGTGCCAGCAACAAAGAGGCAGCCTCAAAAACCAGCGATCCCGAGAAAGCTTGAAATGCATTTATATAGGTCGTCTACGACACGACTATGTCTACTACGCGACGCCTTACGCTAGTCATTATAAACGGTTAGGAGCAGATCGCCCGCGACTGCGTCCGCGGAGATAAAACATAACGCATCCTCATTTCACCTCAATACCTCCATAGTATCACAAAAATCACAAAATTAATATATTTTACTTTACAATAAAATAATTTGACATTCATTGCCTCGACCTTTTTTTCGGTATGATATTTTGACGTTTCTCGTTTCGTGAGCAAATGCAAATACACTGCAAACTCGTACTATGTACTCAGTACACAGCAGGCAGGCTACATTTATTAAAATAAATATAGGCACATAAATATTGTGTTAAAGTTTGTTGACAATAGAATTTTGCTAACTTCATCACTGCCCCTGCTGCGCTCTACGTGACAAAAATATTATCTCAATCAATTTTACGTACCAATAAACAATAGCAGCCTGAATTTTTTTCTAGTTTAAAAAAAAATCAGGCTATTGGCTACGTTTCGTAGCCATTTAAATAGACTATGGTCAACTAACATAAATGTAAATAATTATGTATTATTGATTAGTCGTTGGCATGAGAAATACGGATTTCATATTATATTTCTAACTCAAAAATCATAGATCTTGTAAAAGTTTTTAAAAACCAATTCCCATTGTGGATGGAATTTTTAATATTTTTAATGTCTGCAGTCTTTTTTAGTATAAATTTTGCATTTTCTGTCAGTGAATGTCGTAGTTGAAATTGAATTAAACATACGCGTACATTATCAGGCATTTACATACACTTCGCATAAATATCATAAGGTGGTACGTCACATATAAAACAAACAACTTAAAATCAAATATAGTTGCTTATAACCTCAATTAAAAGAAATTAACCGTGTACAATACCTCCTTCGTCTTGAAGTCGGTTACAAAAAAAAACTTTAATCAAATATCGTCGTCGTTAGTATCTGGGAGTCGTAATCTTAAGAAAGAAAGTTCGGCTTTAATTTCAGCTAGAACGAAATCGAGTGAAGTATACACGCTTTTGCTCTTACTGCTCCGAGTCCGACCCGCCTGCACAAAAAACTCCCCTCCAAAACGTTTCTCGAACTTCAACTCGCAAATTGAATATTTCATTTGTTGTGCTAAAATTCCTGTAGAATTTATTAACGACTAGGTGATGTCGTCATTTTCGTTCGGTCTATTTCAGTGACCAATATCATACCGCTACAGCTTCCTAGATGAAATGTTATGAAAGCGCTTTTTGAAACTGTAAGCAGACATAAGATCTTATTTAAAGCGAATTCTAAATAGTGTCACGATATGTCGCATTGTTTGCGCGCCATCCGCTCCATCGTAAAAAAATATCCTCGACACGCGCTTTAAGACTTTAACGTCAAAAATTGTGTTCCATTTGCCGAGAAAAAGTTTAAATGGCTGCCCGCGCTAAGTGGAAAATTTCTGCCCTCAAGATTTACCTGGCATGGAATAGTTAACCTTTTTAAGTGCCTTCGCTACAAAGTGCATAAAAGGTCACCCCTTGTTCCTGCTCAACTCCTTTATTACTATGACGAGCTAGTATATTCTTACCCTATTCAGAGGAGATTGTATGAATGTATGTATCTGTTATGAAGCGCGCACATCCCCGCTAGCTATGTTGATTGTAAACGATTAACAAAGTTAAGCAGTGTCGGGCGCGGTTGGGAGTTGGATGGGTGACCGCTAGTGGCAAAATTTCATGCACGTTTCCGTGCTTCGGAGGGCACGTTAAGCCGTCGGTCCCGG
>DWTS01000305.1:0-10936 GCA_018250615.1 Oechydrus chersis rufus | reverse complement strand
GACACAGAACAAATATTCGTGCTCATCACACAAATATTTGTCCTGGGTGGGAATCGAACTCACGACCTCCGGTTTAGCAGTCAGCGTCTCTAACCACTACACCAAGTGGCCAGTCAAATGTCGCTTCAGCTGACCAACCACGGGCGGCACACGGTCGGCGTCTTTCTCGATATCGAAAAGGCGTACGATCGTGTGTCGCAAGTACTGTTGCCTAATGCGTAACCCGAATTAGGCAAGAGTACTCTTGCCTAATACCTAACCCGAGTACTAACTCTTGCATAATACGAGTACTCTTCGTTAAATTAAAAGAAAAAATTCAAACAATTAGACAAAAAAAAACTCGTATTTCAAAATTAGAACACATTATATACTAGTAAATTCTAATAAGTTGTAGTGTACAAAAATAAAATCGTTAAGTCGCATCGTTAGTCGTCATCGGTGTCGTATGTTAGAAATGTTGATCATCGTATACTGTTCGTTGGAAATAATTCTGTTGTATACATAATTCTGTTGTATACGTTTGTAATCCCCGTATCATTTCATTTGTGCACGCGTATTTATGTTTTGCTTCAAGGAATTGCTTATTAGTAACTTATTAAATAAATCTTATGATTTTTTATAGACCGTACCTGGCATGTCATTCATACGTTCAATATCGTGGGTAGACTTTCGATAGAATTCCAGGAACTTATGATGAAAAATGCTATGTGCGAAATATAGATATCTTAGATTTGTGAAAGCACTAAGCTTTATAAAGATAGTGAGGCTAACCTCAATATCTTTATAAAAATTTGTCCTAAACATTAATGTAACCACGTTGTATGCTTTTTGTTTTCAATAAGAAAAATAAAAACCAAAAATAACCAAAGATATTAAAAATCATTAGGTACCTACCTAAAGAACCTTATAATATATTAAGTCTTCCACCAAACCGCGCTGGAGCAACGTGATGGGTGGTACGCTCCAAGCCTTCTCCATTTGTAAGGGGAGATTCGTGCTCAGCAGTGGACTATTAATGGTGGTTGCGGGCATGTAAAACTCAAAGTACATATGTAGCAATAAGTATCTTTTAAAGCTAGCTCATTTAGATGTCGGACCAAACGCGATTTAAGTAAATTTATTTCACGAGTATTGTGTTAACCAAAACACGAGGTGGGCACTGAATGGCACCGATTGTCACGCGTTATAACATCGTGACGGCGACGCGTGCGACTTTATAACGGGACACAACACGTTTGTGTGTACTTTTCATTAGTACCATGTTCACACTACCTAGTGCAGTAACGTACTGATTTCAACAAATAACATACATTATATTGAATTTGTTTAACATTAGCTGAATTCTTGTCGTCTCTTCTCAGTAACGTTATATTTCCGAAACGGTGGTAGGTACTTTGTTTTTATTGACATTCAAAAGACTTACGAATCTACTATGAATTTGCCTACACTTTTCACTTTCGTGACGAATGCAAAACGTGCCCTTCGAAATATGAAAAATCACATTGTATGCGGTGCAGTGCACAGTGCAGTAAGTGCACAATATTTGCTACTTACGACGGTCATCCACAAATTGTTCTTACCAACTAATTTTGCTACTAACTTTTTGGTATGATTTGTTAGGAGAGACCCCTCTTTCCCACTGGGAACTTTGGGCACCTGTCCAGGGCACGGCGCTCGGAAGATACCCGCTCCGAAATATAAGAGATTTCCGATTTCACGTTTAAAATAAAATTAAAGAAGAAAACAGATATTAACAGTTTAATAAAATGTTAATCATTTAATAAATTTAAAGACGCTCCATCATCCTAATGTGCCTAGGGCCTCAAATAGGTTAAAGGCGGCCCTGATTAGGCAGATGTTGCGATCATCCGAACCTTTGCTTAGATAATACCGACAGAATTTCATGATAAACGGCTCAATTTACGAAACATCTCTTTTTTGCGAATTTATTTCTTTGTTATAGATCACGACGGAGTCTCTGACAATCTGTGGGTATACCTTCTTCAAAGTATTGTAATTACTTAAAAGCTTAAATTTTTTTTTTCAATAGACAGATGGCAACTACATTTTGTGGCTTTATAAACGAAAATCAGTAAAATACTGATATTACCTATGCGGTGTTAAACATTTTCCCGAATCATCAATCGTAAAGCTCAGACGTCTTCAGTTGCCTAATGTATGGTTGGAAAACATCTAACCGAGGCGGGGCACTTAGGTAGCTGGTACGCTACCAGAAGCAGGGTAGAGGATATAAGTATTCCAATAATGCTTCTAGTCTCTTATGAGAATTTGCCTAAACTCTATCTAGTATTGCAAGTAACGCAGAGAACCCGAATTAGATTAAATAAATAAATGAACCGGTATCAGGACATTTAAATTGGACATTGATATGGATTACCTATGTGAATATGTGAAAATATTATCATATATCAATCTTAGATGTGAGTATGAACATGTTGATATGAAGTACGTTAGCACAATGCACCATTAATTAAAAAATCACAAACATAAACATAATAATATTTTGTTATCAAAGACTTCACGGCTTAAAGTTGAGCGTACTGTGAATATAAATGCAATATTAAAAACACCTAATTCGTGAAAAAAGAACTTAAGAGGTTTAATCAAATTAAGTAATAATAATATCTAGGCTAAATAAGTCTTGTAACAATTCATTGTGTAAATGTGTTTTAAACATGGCTGACACGAAATGTCAAACCTGTAGGTATTTTGCTTTATTTGAAGGTCAACATTCGCATTCGCATTCAAGTAAGAAGTAATATTGGAGCAATATTGGAGATGAATATTCGCATTCCCAAATGTGACAATTCTAACATTCGTTACATCACTAATGCATATATACGAGTCGAGTATGCATGCGGCGATTCGTTGAGCCGTGGCGCCCGGTGCGCTTGTCCGTGGTGTCGCGTAATCGGTGATAGCGTTGCGGGCTCGAGAACTGGATCAGGTTGCATTTTTGTACGTAAGGTTTGTTCGGCTAAGTTCGAATGGTTTGGATGGGAAATTGAATTATCCTGTCTTACCCCAGATCCGATCTTAGCCGAGCAAACCTTATACGGTTTTTATATTATATATTTATTTAGTCCTTTATTGTAAATCGGCATTCATAAATTTTTGCCAGGTAGTAAAACCTTTAGGTATGGCTTATTTTATTTACATTGCATTTGCAACACCAGAGGAATCGCCAATGCATCGCCGGCTTTCAAGGATAGCTGTATTTGCGTATTTTTTGTAGAAGCCTACATGAATTAGTTATATCAACCTATATGCCTGGAGAAGTACTACTGCCACACTAATTTTTTACGTGTTTCCTATTTTTAAAGCGGAAAAAATTTATCTTCGATCCTTATCACACATCAACTTGTAAACAGTTACCTACTTGTATCTATCAATTAGGAGTCAATTAAATAACTACATCAACGTATACTTAATATAAAGTAGATGTTTACGATACGAAACTGATATAACAGTAGGTATGTTAATATTATTTTATTAACTAAAACTGTATTTATAACGGACGCAAGATAACCCCTTTGCACGTAGAACTACCTAATACAAAATGTGACTTTATGAGGTTTACTCAGCCGGCGGCTCTAAGAAGTTTTTCTATCGTCCGGTCTTAGCAATCTACCTTAATGAAGCAGTCTAGAGTATGCGCATTTCCAATTAGTACCAGACTAAGTGCGAAGTAATTAAAGACGTGCACGACTTTAAAAGAGGAAGGGCGCCTCTTTAAGTTTTGTTACGAAAATCAAAAAATCGAACCACTTAGTGCTGGTACCAGGTTTTCCCATTATGTTTAACGTTAGTTAATAGCACTTTAGTGCGTTGCCGTGTGAAAGTCCAGTTGAATTATGTTCAGGTGGTTAGGAAGTGTTTCCTTAGACACGTGTGTCCGCCATTTACCAACCGTTCGTCTACCCGCATTATTTTACTCGAGAACCGGTAATTTTAATGAAATTCTATACTAAAATGCAGCTGTGGCACACTCGGTTGGGTAACTACGAGTGGCAGAATAAATTTCTTGCACATCAAAACGCATATTGAATTTTTATATCCTATTTTTAATGCGAAAGTTATTGGCAATCAATTTTTCGATCTTTTTAACTTTATTAAAAAACAAAGGTGTTCAGATCCTGTCGATTGTATGCATATATGATTTTCTTATCTATAGTTTGTTTAAGATGCAAATAGAAACAAATGGGGTCGATACAAAAAAGAGGGACAGTAAACTAGCCTAGAAAGTGCCCAGCCTGTTTCGAGTTTCAAACAATTTTGTAATAAGTAGGTACCTATAACACATTTTGATTTATTTCTATAATATAACGCTAATAATAATCTTTTCAAATTCAACCCATTAAGTATAATGCTAAAAGCGTACTTTGTGTGAAAAAGTTTTATTAAAAAAAAACATTTAAATATTTCTCGTTGCTAAAATAATAATTTTTAACATTGTATTAAAACTGAAAAGTAACACTAAATATCATCAAGTCCCACACTGGTTTTCCTTGTGTCGTGGATATCATGAAAAATTAAAGATAAGTAGGTATTAAAGCGCCAGAACTGATATTGGAAATCATCGTCATAATGCGCCTACGTCTGAGCATCGAACCCAGAACTTTCATGCAGTCCGATTTTGTAACCATAGTGTAATAGGTCATCAAATATGGACAGCATAGACTTCGTAGAACGCACGATAGATACCTATCACTAAATCCGTTATCGAAGTATTTCGCTTCCCTAGACGCTATTGTGCTCACACAAGCTGCACAGGTTTACTCCATTAGAAAAACAAGTTTAGACGATCGATTCCATTGAATCCTGCTCCGATAATGGACTTAATAAAATTATACGATTACTTTTATCACAAGTAACGTTACAAGCGTATGTTTATTGTGATCGACTGTGATTCGATTGTTTAGGCGATGCACACCTATGCAGATAGTATGCAGTCCAGTTAATGATAACTAAATACTGTAAATTACTCTGAATATGAAGTAGGTATTCTATTAATTTCTATATTAGCTAGGTATATATGTACAAACGTGCGTGGTATGGTCTCCTTTCAGAATTAAGTTGGGACGCCTCATGAACAGTGTATGAGATTCAAACAGGGTTTGAATATTATACGTCTACTTGAAATCTAGGCTTAGTTTGTCATTAGGCCTACCTTTATATCAAAAATACACCTTAGAAGCAACGTGACTAAATATAAAACATCAAAGTAATCAAATTATAAAAACAGAAATTAAAAAATAAATTATATACAAGTAGGTACGTAAAAAAAAACACAAATAAACTTATAATAATAAAGGCAAAATATAATAATTTAAAATGTTCATTAATTTATTGTTATGATATTTTATATCACATTTATGACTCGGGTAATGAGAAATATATATGAAGTAACCTTTCAATAAAGAAGGTATGAAGAGTAAGCTTGCGCGATTACATTGCCGATAAATTTTAAAATAGAAGATTTAAAATATAGTAGAAATTTATTTATATCACTGTAACTTTTCATACATCAATATAGTCTCGGTCGTATCGCTCGGAATGGCTAGCGTCAACAAATTGCGAGAGATCGTCAACATCGACAAACGACTACAAATTGTGAAGAAAAAAAATATATACTCGTTGCGTGTAATAACATGGGGGACAAGACAGGCCGAAGGAATTAGCATTCTGCGACGCGGCGAATGCGTCGGTGTAAAGCCGCTGCACCGGTGAAGAGTAACGAGTAGCGAGTTGAATAAAACTTATACTTATTACCTACTGTATTAGTCTTCGTATCGCAAGACCAATATAGATCTGGACTTACATTACTGCGATACTCGTAACAATCTATGCAGAGAGGTCATATGCAGCTTCCTCAGTAACGTCTGCAACCGAATTCAATTAGGTCTCTCACAGACATTAAGCGTCATCGAGTCATAAAAATCGACTGCTAACTTGTTACATTATTACGTCATCAACTTATGCAATTAAAAAAATATAATAGACCTTTAAGCTGGTTATTGTGCAGTAGTTTTTTTTAAATAAAAGCATCGTTTCTAGTTAGAAGTAACGCAATCACCTTAATACGGCCACTCATTAAACCCGCAGCGTTATCTCCCTATCAGGACCTAACCTTTCCGTGGTGAGCGTTATTATAACATTTAATATAATAACATAAATGATAATAAGGCAGCCGCTGTATGATAATTACAATATTAAAAGTATAAATAATTCAAAGGGCTATCGGCAGTGGAAGCACGCGACGGACTTCCGGAGACTCTGGTCTAATTAATGCGAGCCTCATTCCTGCGCTTGACGAACTACGAAATTTATGTGATTATCGACTGACTATAGATGAATTCTCCGATAGACTGCAACGTGAGACTTAAAGGTGAGAGTTCTTCAAACGGACCGCACACATGACGTAAATGCCCCGCGTTAGTTTGCTCATAAATGACTTGACAAATTGGCACGGGTAATAAGTGTACAATTATGTATACATATGACCTTTCTGCGACAATTCAAATACATACATAAGCCAAAGAATATTGTTCTATTAAATAATAATGCAATAATAAATGAAATTTGTACTTCAAAATTGTGTAATGTCATCGATTATATCATAAAGTAAATGTAATTTTTGCAATAATCATGGTAATCAACTAAGTTTTAATGGTGATAGGACTTTTTTATGGTGATAGACTGTTCGTTATTTTGCGGTAGTACCACTGTTATAGTATTATGGTATTATAATAAAAATATATACCTACTCGTATTTCTGTGTTATTCCTAGTTCTAGTTTAAATGGTGAAGCGAGCATGACTAGCGGTTACGTGTATGTTATCAAATAACAATGACGAACTAACATGCAGTTCATCTGATTATCAGTTATTATAATCGATAGGATGTCTGACCGGTTGGCCCTGTCGTACTAAAAACTTCTGTACCAAAAGCCTCGAAAATATAGTAACAATTTATAGGTAGAAACCTAAGCATTGCTTTTATTCTGAACCAGTAAGTACTACTCTCTAGAAATAAAATATTGAGAAACATGAAAACGGTGGAACGATGTTACCATTCCTACTGAATCTGATCTGATCACTCTGTTTTTGACCAAATTTTGCAACGATTTAGCTAAGTACCAAATCTACAAAATATAAGGGCTGGTTGGTTTGATAAAGACTTAACTAAAGATTGTAGCAAAGTGGAATGGATACTACGTCAAGTATCTATAGAAATCTTGGTCGATACGTGAGTTACACTTTGATTATCAATATAATCGTGTTAAGTTCTTGTTTTAAGGGGTTGGGTATACTTCATTGATTCTTCAATAACAAAGAAATATTTAACAGTAATTTAATAAGCTAGTACCTATCTGCTCCTTATAAAGATTTGACTTGACATAATGGACATAGGTACTTATGTCATAATTATTTTGTATCTCCTCGTATGTTCCTCAAAGCAAATTATTCTCGCGTCTATATACCTATACATCGACAGGTGTTTAATTAAGAAGTAGCTGGGAAGTTTGTAAAAAATATATTAAATATTATTTACTTTGCACATTGTAATACAAAAAATATGAACAAAAAAGGGAATTTTTAAATAATTAAAAATCACCTACCGTTTTTTAAGCAGATGCCATTACATTGAAGATTGTAAACGCATGCATAGGTATGAATAAGAAAATATGTTTCATTTTCTCGCTGTGAAATTGAACTTTGCTTACAACTAGATACGGTTTAAAATTGATTGGCAAGTAACATTCTCAGTTGTTGATTGTAACTGCAATACTAAGTAGCGTTTATTGCTTGTAGTTTGTTTTTTGCAACACTCTGTAAAGATAGCACGGTTCGTTGTTCCGAGAACAAAACAAGTTGAAATAATAATTAAAATAGCTTTTTATAATTGTTTGTTAATGCAACACTTTGAGAAGACACACACTTGGACATTAAATAAAATTTTACAATAAAATAAGCTTAAATTTGTTGTATATCTTTGTACTTCTAATCAAAAAAATATAATAGAAAAATGTGCACATAATATTATGTTTGTTTAATTTAGGTATACACCTATGGCAATGACCGCTCGCGTTAAGTAAGCGCTCTATATTATTTAATGATATTTAAACTGCAGACAGAAAAAAAGAGCATTATTAAATAGACAATCACTTGACAAGCTTTCAACGAGAGTCATCACTTGTTTAGTGGCATCGAATGTCAATGGGACTTCTAAATAATAGGTAATGAACTTTTTAACCTGGAAAAAGATACATTGTTCGAATATTATTTTATGCAATTGAAATAGTTAAAGAGCAAACTCGAGGCAACGACTATCCAAGAAATCTGTAAACAAAATGTATAATTAGGTACATAATCCACTTCAGAAATCAAAAAGGGTATCGGAAAACGAAGACCTTCGTCATAGTAACTGTCCCACTGCCGCGTTCGAGTCTCCTTTCAGAACGAGAAAGATTAGTCCAAGCCCAAGTTCACTATGATAGTCAAGTGCGAATTGATAGACTGCACACATTTTGAGAACATTTTGTGGTAAGTATTCGAAGGTATGCAGGTTTTCGTACTATGTTTTCCTTTACCGTGAAGTGAGTGATTATTAACTCCTAATACCTACTCGTACACAAGAACGTACGGCCTCAGAGTAAGGGACCGCAATTATGGACGTAGGAGAAGTGAAGCAATAATTAAATATAGATTTTTGGTTAAATTTGACAGAGTTTTGTAATTAAATATTAGATGTAATTCCATCGCCATTTTATACGGAACACCGAGCAATTTTAGTTGCCCAAAGTTCAGGTCCTTGGGGAGACTCAACTTGAGCTGTATCAGCGGAATATAGTTTCAACGGAATCTTCAAGGAGATTACCGGATCGCGGTCATTCGCGGTCAAGAGGTAGTTGTTAGGAGACCGCAAGACTAAGGGGAAGCTCCTTTTATGTAGGTACATTGTATATTAAATACCACAAGATTATGAGTCAAAACTTTTTGTAAATTGGTATATTGTTTCTATAAAATACTTAAGAAAGTAATACAGTAGGTAATCACGAGGTGTGTCTGTAATCTGAGGGTCCTGGATTCGATTTCTTGTCAAGTGGTGGTGGTTGTCAAATAGAAATGATTAAATTAGAATAGTCTTCTACGATTTTGTATAACACATACAAAAAGTACCTACCAATTGCATTTTTATGGAATTATTTTCCTATCTTAGTACCTACATATATCTTGGAGTTGAGGCGTGGCCATGATGGTAACGACATCTGACTGTCTTAAAATCAGCGGTAATATTCACTCCTCGCAGAAGGGACGGAGTGGTTACGAAATTGTTGGTGCCGAATCTCACATAAAAGTCCACAATGTTGTTCTCCACACCCAGTAATCCCATTGATTTTTTCTATCTAGCCTCGTTTAACGAAACGCGAAGAGTGCAAGACACAGGAGTAAAGGGTATGGCAGTGGTACGTATACTACCCTGGTCGAACCATTAAGGGTATCCTACCACCTGTTAAACAATATAAATTTACAGACGCAAATATTTGAATAGTTTTAGAAAACAAAACACGTTATATAAAATTTGAGGGTTGCCCGTGATTTCCCTGGGATCCCATAATCAGTATGATAATGGGACCACCTTGAAAGTACTCCACTCTGTCGAACAAAAATATAATTTTACGGTCTAAATACATGTAGGTACATATGATGAAGAAGAAAAATTTTACTGTATGTTATTCAAATGTTAAATCGCCTCATTTTTGAACTCGATTAAAATATTATGTGTTTCGATTCTGAAAAAATTATACGTACCTAACCTAACTGTACCTAAAATAAAGTTAATAAGGAAATTTAATCTGGTACTAATTGAAGACAAATACGCAATTTGCTTTGTATAACTTATGTATTTATTTTCAGTAAAGTGAGCGTGCTTCATGAAAAATGACTACCGCCGCTTCCTTCCTCTGTTCAAAAACGAAGAGCGTCGATGATGACGTCACGCCTATGATGGTCACACATGGCAAAAGAAGAGACTATGAGTAAGTTACCAAAACATTAGTCAGCAATCAGTAGTCAGTTGGGTATAATTACATCATTGGGTTGTGTTGTCCATGTCAACACATGTTCCTCTCCAAATCAAGACTTGTTATCTCCAATGAATGTAGGTGATAGAATACACATAATAGTCTTTCAGTTATTAGTTAAACTATAGAATACCGTTTTTGTTTCAGATGGCAAATTGTATGGAGAAATGTCTTGGCTTTCGTTTACCTACACGTGGCTAGTATCTACGCGATCTATTTAGTTTTTACGGGCAAAGTCAAGTTAGCTACAGCCCTTTTTGGTAAGTAGTAATAACAATCATTACTCTAAACATATTTTGGTGACTTTCACTCCTGGACGGTCCTAATCTTTGAGAGACGCTATGCCCAGTAAAGGACTACTCACAGAATAATTTGAGTTCGATATAACTAACAAGTAGCGCTGTATGCAAACCAACATTTCGATATAAATATTTACGGATTCAGTAGTTTCGGAGACAAAAAACCCTCTCTAAAAGTTAGTATAAATATTTATACTCATAAAACTAGATTATATTTTAACTTCAAATACATTTTGGGGCTTTCATGTCCGTGATTCATAGAGTCGTGAGTGTTCGGAGGAATTGATCGCCTACGTCTTTTCATTCTTCTGTCGCATGACGACGGACGAAGTTTCATCCATATCATCTGGAATCATAGCGCTGTTTTATTCAATAACAATAGTTTTTTTTATAATTAAATTCTAGTGAAGAGGCAGGCGGGCCACCTGATGGTAAATGGTCACCGCCGTTTGTGGACATTTGCAACACCAGAGGGACCGCAAATGCATCGCCGGCTTTCAAGGAGAGCTCTTTTTGCGCCTTTTCTACA
>DWTS01000304.1:0-10945 GCA_018250615.1 Oechydrus chersis rufus | reverse complement strand
GTTCCTAGTTGAAGCACAGTTTGGACTATGTAGATCCAAATGTGTAACAAAGTGGTGCTTATTTTTGTGGGCATACAATTAAGTATTTCTTAATTATAATATCTTATCCTGTGCTTCAATACTTCAGTGTAATTTTTCTGCAAACTAAAATTAATAGTTGAAAGCAAACAAACAACACAATACAGGTATCAACAAAAGTCTAAATAAAGTTTTGCTTAAGACTTATGACTAATCTTCTTAAATAATGTTTACATTTTTTTCTCCACAATTAAAAGGAACAACCTTTAGTTGGGGCCATTGAAACGGCGATTAATTATTCCATAAAGTTATGTCTGACTTGTCTCTATGCGTGTACTAATTGAATTTATGCGAGATTGCAACTGCCTCGTGAAATTACTAATTGATCTAAAGCCCCATACCATATGAGGGACAATGTGTGAGATAATAACAATGATAACACGTGAAGCTGAAAGGACTAAATGGGTAGCTGTTTGGATTTCAACTTTAACTCAGCATACGATTCTTTAAAGGTGAATGTTTTAGTCAAGTTTACAAGGTCAACCATAATATGAATAAAAATGTCGTAAATGCGAATTTATTTTAAAGGGGAGTTCTAAATTCGTTTTTAACTGAACTCAAAAAAGGAGGAGATTCTATGTTCGAATGTATGTATGTATGTTTTTTTTATTTGTTGTATGTTCACTGATTTTTCCGCCAATTGTGGACCGATTTTCAAAATTCTTTTTATAAAAGTTGATGGTAAACCTTCAGGTAATATTACCGTTCTGTTTGAAATTTATTGAATTCCATCGATGTTACTTTTCTATCGATATTTATAAGTTGGTAGAACATACCCTTGTTCTACCTAAAATTTACACTATACATTTTATGGTTCAATCGGGAAAGTACCTACCACGGCCGCACCCATTTCTTCTGTCTATCAATTTTTACGTTTCAGTATACGTATATACGTATAACAGTGTGGTAATGGTTCGGTATAACAATTTGCAAGCCGACTGCATTTTTATATTAAGTATAACGTGAACACCTTAGTCCTCAATGATTTCAAGTACGGGCGATCGTAGAGGTAAATTGATTTCTGGACAGCCATAAATTTTACAGAAAATTCTTCATTAGTGTGTCACGTCGAAAGCGGAGAAAAGAATTATTTACTTATGTCTGTTCTTTTTCCGTTGTTTTCATACGAGTACCTACCGAATATGAGTAGTACCTACTACAGCTCATTTTGTTGAAGTGATAAAGTACTTATCATTCAATGCCTCTCGATCAATTTTGTCCGGATAAAATATTCTTATTGTGATTATCAGTATAATCTAAAATGTTTGTTTGATTTTTTATCAATGTTAAATATCATATGATATCTTATATCAACCTACCTATTTAGACAAACAATATATTTAAATGTCAACATCAATTTATTGTTTTCTTTTTCTTTTTTTTCTTTAATATTTTATTATGTGTTTAATAAAAATAGTGCGTGTATTAAACACATAGTTTCAAATAGTAATTTTGCAAGTAATTGTGAATATCTTGTGTAAGTTCTCAGTAGAAGTCTTAGATAGAACCCACAGTCTTGAAAGAGGTTGAGCGTAAATGTCCACGGGCGGTACTGACTACGAGTACTTAACATCAGGTGGCCCGAGTACTCGTTCGCAAACATTTTAACATTTTTAACATGAAAAACGCGCAGCGCCATCTATTCGCGCAATAAATAAAGTAAAAGAACGGGGTGGATCACGTGATGTGTTTGTTTGTTGAATGTATATAAATTGTGCTGTATTATTTTAAAGAAACTACAGACTGTGGGGATACTATAAGAAATATTAGAATATTATTTTTTTAATAGTACCTAAGTGTTAATTTTTTTAGTGTATATTTACATTTTTTGTATCGCTAATTGCTAGTTTAGATATATATATACATTTTATAGTGTATATTTTACAAAAAAAATATAGGTATATCTATATTAAAATTACTAACCAAGTATCTTCCCTGGGAAGTTTGTATCGCATAGGTACATTTAGGTATACAAAATATAAATTAATAATGACATACTAATTTAATGGCAGCAGCTTTGTACGTTACTCACATACAATACCAACGAAAGAGAATCTCGTCCGCGGGGTTACTCAGTACAGCTGACCGTTGAAATTTTAATTAATATTTACAACAAACCTTCACCATGAGATGCATCAACAAACCATCAGCACGAATAATGGCGTCATGCAGGTTGCTAAAAAACCTCAACATAATTACTAATTACTATAAAGCAAACATTCAATTTACAAGGCGGGCTAATTGCGCTGGCCCGCAAGACGCTTTGTAAAAAGTCGGCTAAAAAATCCTATCTTAACTTATTTCTTAATTATAGACCGACTCATAGTGGCGTCGCGAGCTTCGTGCCAGAACATTTGACGTGATGTATTACCGTCAGTTATTATTTATTCAACCCTAATACCATTAAATAAAGCACAATTTTCCGTGAATTACATACACATATATCCATCGTCTTGGCAAATAGTATGTCCAATAATTACATGGTTCATGAGAGAGGTTATCAGCCTCTAATATATGTTATGCCTTCTTTATCTAGCCGAGATCTGCACTATTTTGTTATTCGAATTACGACTTTATAGAATTACTTGGTATGACCGCCCACGAATTGAAGCGTTTATTATAATAACAAATAAGGTTCCATGTTACCACGTTAGCCACGGTCTGTGTAACTAGACAAATTGTTTTGTATTCAATATATTAAGTTATCTGGCTTCGAATCTGAGCATGTATCTCGAAGTAATTTTTTTTTTAATTAATTATAAGTTTAGTATCGCAAACCTGCTACCAAAACCAGGAAATTCTGTCATGAGGCAGAGGAAACGGCTAAATTCTCTGTGGCCGCATGACCCTAACTCAAACAGAAGCCGCATAGTAGGCAATGCCACCTGACGATATCAGGACTCTGAGCCCCAAGTGCATTGTACGCTTTGTTTTAATGGTCGGCCATGGGGATCACATGTAATTTCTGGGGGTTAGTTACAATAGATCATATTTGGTCACAGTGATTGCTGGGTTTTTACGCTACCACAAAACTCCCTAAATAATATTAATAGTATCGGAAAAGAATACGAACGGTTCGACCGAGAAGGCACACGCCACTGATTTTTCTGCGGTGTATTTCTTGCGTATTGTTTATTAATATGACTGCCGGGAAAAAAATGCGAATAGTTTAGGTCTCGGGACTAGTGATTTAGTAGATCTAGTGGGATACGTGTCACCTCAACCTCAAAATTCTCTTGGTTGAGTTTTACTTACTTAGTAGATATGGCAGGGACCACTTAACAAAAAGCGTGCAGTCTACCTTAATCGACCTAGTTTTGTACTTAAGGTTGCCTTTAGATACATAAGACCATTGGGACTAACTAACTATACTCTCGGGAAATGACTTCTGTTAGTGTATCTATCTGGATATTACAATGAAACAACTCCTTTAAAAGAGCTGTTATAAGAGCAACGGTGATGCCGGAGTCAGAATGAATCTTCCACTTTTTAATGATTCTGCCACAAAGCAAAAGTCAAAGGGCCTGGAGGAAAAATATTATAATAAATAAGAATTTGGCGAACAAACAAAGTATTTACATCGCTATCGAGAATCATGATCTGTTGATATTTTGTATATTAAGCAAATAATTAGAAGAGAGGTAAATATTAAATATAAGGGATTTACAAATATAACTGATACGCCCCCAACCTACGAAAGGGGTATAATCGAAAACATCAAACCGAAAGGAATTAGATCAGTGACATTTTAATATAAAGATAATTTGTTTTGTTTTGTACACAATAGGTTTAATTTAACGGCGACAATAAAAATAGTTCACGGCACATCTTGTGGCTTCCCAGAGGGAGATTAAATATCAGCTTAAGTTAAACATAACGTTACTTTTATTCGAAATCGTAATGATTTCGTATAATAAAACTTTTCCGACGTTAACGACGAGCTCGAGAAGGCTTAAGGCCTATTGTTGTCCGGCTCGGGTTAGACATAGAAATGCTGCAATGACGCAGACGGAATTAAGGTACTTGGTATACTCACCACGGGCGACGAGTTTCCAGGAAATCAGAGCAGCGCATATCCCAGTCATATTCAGGCTTACGAAGAATAGTACCTAATTTTTTTTATACGTGGGGAATTCCTGCATGGATACCACTCTTCGCGGAGGCGACAAAGTGATTATGCCGGACTCCTACCAGCTGAAACCCCACGGTTTACCCAACGGCGCCTTTTGTCGGGACCCCGGGAGCGACAACATTCGTCCGCAGCCCTGACAGCGCTGGGCCTACAGGGGCTTGTCATTTTGGGATGAAGCTGGAGCTTCTCCATCCCGTCTTCTTTAAGGACACACGGGAATACCGTGTGCGCCACCTCGGGGCCTGATCTATCGACGGAGGACACCCCCGTGTCCATCGCCAAGGCCCTGGTTATGGGGGTTGGAGGAGGGCGTGGTATATCCTTCATCGTAAAGTGATAATTAAATTTTAATACACACATTGTTTTCAAAAATGAGAAGTGTGTGCCTGGGATACGAACCCTACCCCCGAATAGGGAGCCGTATATAGAATATTCTATATGATTATGTTGTATCATATAGAAATAATTAATGTTTTAGATATTCTAACGCGTGGTGTTCATAGTAGCCTATAATTTATACAAGCCGTTCGCGACATTTGTATTAAAATCGTTAAGAAGAAAACAATTATAGAGAAATACTATATGGCGATCCTGAAATAGCGTTTTGAAGAGATTATTGCCGGCGGGTGCGGTAACATTATAGGATTAACAAACTATTAATTTGAAGTAAAGAGTTCCTGAGTACTTACCAGAACCTATAAAAGTCAGAAGCAAGATTTGTTAGATTCATAAACAACAACCGTTAATTCCATTGCATATTTTATAGCACCTATTGTATCTAAGCAATGAAAAGGTGAGTTCTTGTAAATTGTTATGAGAATAATGACTTCCGAGTTCTGAACTCACATATGTAGACAGTAAGTATTAACTATAATTTAAACAGCACTTAGGTATGTAAAATTTGTCGGATATAGTTAAAGCGAATCAGTTTTCTTAAGAACCATGATATAGAATTCGCAATGGATAGTCCATTTAGGACAGTAATTAGGACAGTGATGTTGGTAAGAAATATTAATGATTGTTTTGAGATGTGTTCTGAACGTGGTACGTATCCTAAGAATTTATTTTTTACTTCATTTGCCCGAGACACGAGAATAACTTTACATAAGGAATTGATTAAAAATATATATTTTCGTCGGCACAAAAATCCGTGCACATAAATCTTTGAAAACAGTTGACCATCACGGGACGCTACAGCGCTTGATGTTTCACATAAATCTGTTGGCGTAAACAGTATTTGTCGCAACTGCTCTCAGAAGCTATAGGTATGCTCCTCATGTAGTAGGTACTTAGCTTCGTTTGAATTTTTATGAAAATGATCAATGGTCATCGCAGATAGTTTACATGATGTAAATTGGCCACTACCGTGCACGTCGTTTAATAAAACAAAAAGTCCTTCACGTGTGTAATAAAAGTTGCGTTATGTTGAACACTCGTCCACGGTGAAACAACTCAGCGAACACGGTAGTCCACAGTCCACAGCGGAGTCTAATTTGAAAAAGCCAGACGTATAAATTTTACCTAATCCTGCGATTGTGTGAGAGAAAATTGGACGCATTCGGTACGCACTCATTTGCCCTTTAGGCTGCAAATTTTATTGCGTAACGGCGGGGCGACAAGCTAGGGCTGGTCCGACTGGATTTACGTGGGATTAACTCGCATTTGCGGACTTTTTATGTTAAGTTTCACGTTTCTCTAGTACGTATTTATTTACAGTTAAATTCGTTCATAAATAACAGTGATAATATATCCCCGGAAAAATTCCCGAAGTTGACACTACAGACTGATTAATGTCTAAAAAATTCGCTTTTCTACTACTGCAGGTTTGCAGATTATGTTATTAGACAGACGAAACGCCCAAACACATCCTCTGCGACTGCTTTGCACTAACATGTGTTAGAAAACGCATACCTACTAGGAAACGACCTAGTCCCACTTCAAGTGATCAGTACCCCTAGTACGAGTTTGCAAATTCGCCAAATCGTGTAGTTGCGTTTGCTCGCGCTGCTAGTAGATGTATGGAGGAATACGATAACGACCGCGTATGCGTAAACTATACAAACTCGTACTAGGGGTACTGGACTCTGAATCTCAAGAGCATCGTACGGTTCCTTTTAACGGTCGGCCTTGGAGATCAGATGTTACAGGGGGGCTAGTTAAAATAGATCGTGATTGGTCACAGTGATTGTAGGACCTTCCAACCCACACTCTCTCAAATATTCTTATAATAATTTCCGGAGTGTTCTGTTAAAGTTTTAGTGATCAAAGTTCACTCAGTTTCTGCTTTAAACAGTAAAAATTCGCACTAGGGTTACTGGTGTTTTAATATTATTGCATCCCGTGTATATCTACTACGAGTACATCAAACCTTAAATAAAACTGAAGTCATCTTGAAAGCGTATGTATACGCATCTAACTGCTGAGAATAAAAATATTTGTCTCGTCAAAGTTAGGTTAGCACTCACACCTTTCCAAGGAAATCGTTTTAAACAAAAACCTAAATATCCAAACACAAGGTAATGGTTCAAGTTATTGAGGTTACGTTAATGAGTGGAACATAATTTATTAATAGAAGGAAGTAGCAAACGTTATGTCTTTTATGTCAGGGATCAGTGTAGAGACCACTTCGTTTTGAGTAATAGGTAGTAATAGTCGAGTAGATTTGAACAGGTAACATGTGTGACACATGATTACTAAGAACTACTTATTTGACTATGCTTGTCTGTTTAGTATTTTAGCAATGATATCAGGTATAGATTTGTCCACCAATCCACACTGGAGCATTTTTTTTGTTATGGGAATGGTGAACGAACGTGCTGGCCACCTGATGTTGAGTGGTCATTGCCGCCTATGGGCATCTAAGTACAACTGGAACAACAAGAACATGATTTACTTTAGGTCTTACGAAGATGTGTCGCTGGCCTTGAGGATTGTGGTGTTCGCCGCCACGGACTACTTAGAGATACTACGTATTTCGCCGCGCACAAAAGCGTAGCCAGCCTCCACAACTTTCAACCGAAACACAAAATTTGCTTCACAGAAGAAATGGCTGAGGCGGTAGCTTTTCTCCGGTCGGATCACAAATTAAATTGGTAGTAAAAATAGATATTATTTACCGTAATAGTTTGTCTATATTTTACATAATGTTTTAATACTTTTATTAATATTTATTTTCTCTCAAATGTTTATTTTATTGTCATATAACGAATCAGTGTCGGTCGTATTGAATTACTCGGATTGTTTACAAGTATACTCTTATATCAATGGTAGCCAGGCTGTATGAGAAATACTCGGCGCAATAAAACAAATAATTACTTGAAACAAAACACCTCACAGCGGTGTGTCTTTCGCTACAACTCTATACGTACGAAAACATATAATATAAGAACGAGTGTATTTTAAAGATTTATACTTTCGTGCATCATACGCCCACGAGTTCCGCTTGGGAATATTTTTTAAAGAAATTTTATTTTGGTAACAATCTAAACAGTGATATGACATGTATAGTACCCAATAAAGATATTATTCTCATTTAATTATAATACATTTTGATGGCGTTTTGGTGGGTGGCAAAAGGCTTATACTATAGTCCCGAAATCTACATTACTTAGAGCGATAGACCTGCCTGCTTCGATCAATTATTGATCGAAACCTGCCTGCAACAATTTTAATGGCCTACTACTGAGCACGGTAGTGGTTGGCCACGGTTAGTGGCCAACCCATCATGTGGAATGTTTTTAGACCACCCATAAGCCCTCCGATACGGCTTAACGACTGCCAACAACCGCACCCATCCAACTCCCGACCGCGCTCGACGCTGCTTAACTTTGATCGTTTACAGACAACACCTAGCGGGGCTATGCACGCGCTTAAAGCAACATCCCATTTCTCAACAATTGCGGGTCCGAGTTTTAATTTGCTCTACCTTCCTCATCGCTAACTTTTTCGAAATTATGTTTATGTTCCAATAACTATTACTTTGTTTATATTAAGGTCACCTTAAAAAATTTTACTCACAATTCAAATTTAGAACTTGTTGGGAATAGAACAATAATTGGGTAGTTGACACTATGTATATTTAATTTTCAAACACCATTTCATTAACAGAGCGCATTTAAAAAAACCGAATAATACGTAGGATATTGCTAATATCGTTAGGGAATTATTTTTATGGCAGTTGAAATCAATAAAAAAGTACTCAAATGATTCGCAAAAACAGTGACGTCATAGTGTGGGTTTTTCAAACAAAATGTATGAAGGTTTTGACATTTTGACAGCTCATAAAAAGTATCACAATTGATGTGTTAGTCAACTACCCTATTGGACAGTTAGAATGGCAATGTTGCATGGTAACCATTGCGCCATGGTACTCGTCAAACGGATATTGAATATGATAAAACTATTTAACATAACAAATATGTGATGTTAACAAAATAAATTGCAGAATTATCACTATAATATAAATTGTATTGCGTCAGACAAATAAACGAATACCAATAAAAGCTAAAACAAACGTGGGCGAAGACGCGGTCGTCACCTAGTTGTAGCGAGTGTTCTGGAATTCGATATACTTTTACGTTCACGTTCACGGTCCGCTTGGTTTTCTCACTAGTGAGAACTATATAAATGCGTGCCATCAAAGTTAAGAAGGGTACTGACCGGGCGAATTTAGAAAAGCAATTCTTAAATTATATTTAAGATCAACTTCGATACACGCTTAGATATCATAGTGCTTACTCGCACATACTATACACTTGTTTTAGAAGCCTAACTACACCCTTTTTAGTATGGGGAACTAGGGACTGGGCGGTGGATACGAGATAGGTGGGATTGTTTGATGGCGCATGGACATAAAGACCTTGTGTTTTTGAAAGAATTAAAATTTGAATGAACGATAAAGTACACTCATGGCCCTGCCGTCTTGAGTGACATCATGGCTTCAGCGTGACATCAGGTTCATCAGCTGTTACTAGCCCAGTATCCAAGAATGTGATATTCATATATTTTTTATTTTTATATTTATAACCTTATAATATAAAAGGCAATCGGGCCACCTGATGGTAAGTGGTCACCGCCGCCTATGGACATTTGCGACACCAGAGGGACCGTAAACGCATCGCCGGCTTCCAAGGAGAGCTCTTTTTGCGCCTTTTTTGAAGAGCCCCATGTCATAGCACTCGGGGTATGCCGCAGGAGGAAGCTCGTTCCACATCTTGAACGTACGTGGTAGAAATGACCGGACCGTGGACCGCCACGCGTCCAGGTGATGTGGGTGAAACCTCGTTTTTCGTCGGGTTGTGCGATTCAAGAACGGAGACGATATATAAATAATTACATGGAACCTGGAAAATATCTGGAAAACCTGCCATCGAACACAAAAAATTAAACCTTTATGAAATGCTTTCTTCATTTTTTTGGCGTTGTTATTACGGTTGTGTAGCGAACTTCAAGATCATCTTACTATTTAAAAAAGTAATAGAATACTAAAGACATATCTAAATCTAATATTTCTAGTATGACTTAGCAAAACAATAATTGTATTGTTATACTCATATCTATGCTGTAACATTACTCGCGAGTGTTATTAGTCTGTATCCAACTTTATGAGTAAAAGGTAAATGTGAATGGCGTCGTTTGACAAGGTAAGTAAAAGAAATCATTGGAATATTTGTTAAAATGTTATTTGTTGTATGTATGTATGTTGTTTGTTAAAAGTTTTCTAAATTTTGGAAAGTGTTGTAATTTTAATGGGTACAGTTTTTTTCCGTTACGCTTTTCTATTATAATTAGTTATAGCTTTGGTAGGTTTATTAATAGAATGGGTAAACTAGTGTTTAGAGAGACTTAGTCTATTCACTGTAGTTTTATTTATTTTTATGAGGAACTGATGCTAATTCCATATGATGGCGGTGAGATATGATTTCGGTTACAGGGACGTTGTGACCTTTGCACCTTATATTTCTCTAATTAGGTCGATGGAACCGCGCTTAGCGGGGTTTCTATTTCTGTGTAAATCAAAATGTTCTAACATTAACCTAACCTACTGCCTATATCTACATGGTCTGACCAAGTTTAACTAACCAATATTTTTATCACTTGGCTAAACTGTACTAAATTTGAATAACTTGGCTGATATCGGTCAGTTATCTTCAAAGGGCTGACTTTCATTACGCCAAGTTGTTAAACGTCGAGTGATTCTAGTTCAATTAACTATAAGCTTAGGCATCCAGTTGGATGCCGGCGTTTAATGAACGGCCTCGGCGTTCTATCGACTGGGCAATTGAACAAGATGGCTGCTACATATACATAATATACGGTGAAGGAAAACATCGTGAGGAAACCTGCACACCTGAGAGTTCCACAAAAATGTTCTCAAAGGCGTGTGAAGTCTACTAATTCGCACATGGCTTGCGTGGTACCTCTCGTTCTGAGAGGAGACCCGAGCCCAGCAGTGGGACAGTATTGGGTCGATGACATCCAATATAATTATACAATGTGGTACATTCCAGCGGGGGTCCAATATACAGAATAAACAAGCGGTCCAGGGTGGAGGTCCTGGCTGTGATAGTGAGCAACGCGAAGACCCCTATGAGTATAAACTTAACATTAGGCAACAAGTGTAAATAGAAGTAGATACGAGTCCTTACCGTTATTTAAGGCCAAATTCACTATACAGAAGATGAAACGAAACTTGAGGAGTTTACTCCTCATATATTACGTATCACACTTTAACAA
>DWTS01000303.1:0-10947 GCA_018250615.1 Oechydrus chersis rufus | reverse complement strand
AACGCGCATGAAATTTTGCCACTAGCGGTCACCCATCCAACTCCCGACCGCGCCCGACGCTGCTTAACTTTGTTGATTGTTTACAATCAACATAGCTAGCGGGGTTGATAACGTAACTTAAATGTCAAGTAATAAAAATTTAATCCATGGTTAATTTTTAAACAATATTTTAATCCTAACTTAAATTGTACGCAGTTACATCTATACAGATAAATATATATTTTTTTAAATTTTATAAAGTTTTTTATAAAATCTATCTATCGGCGTAACTTCGGTGCTTATAAAGTGAGCATGCAGACGGCCTTATTTTAATTGTTTGCTATCACCTGAGCCTGAGCTATTCCCACAAATCAAAAACAATTGTAATCCTACCTGAGACCTTATCTACGCAGACATCTTGCTCTGCATTTTCCTGTTAATAGACCTTTTGACCTATGTTTCGATCGCAGAAATATGTGGTCACGTCGATTTCGACAATGGTTGGCGGCCCTATTTCAGATGAGGCAAAACGGAGCGAAACGATAGGCTCAGATAATGATATATCTCATGTGCGACCTCAAGCAGGATAAAAACATTTAAGGTTGGCCGTAGACGTCCTTAGGTTCAGCGACCATTTAACACTTGGCCCGCGTGCTTATTCCAAAACTTTTGCGATAAAAATCTAGATTCTCCTTATTTAGACATATGTATCTCCATCTATATGTTGTTCTACCCGTATTGTGACTTTCGTAGTCTGTAGTTTGTCTGTCCGTGTATGCGCATTCTTTATCTGCAAATTGAGCGTGTACCGGACAATTTGGGCAAGTGGCCGGCAGGTCGTGTTTGCATTCCGCGGAGAGTTCGACGTCTCGTACAAGGCCAGTACGTTCCGCCACGCCACCCCACGGCGCCTCGCGATGACGAGTAATCTCTGTTGAGAACCGACGACGTCTGAGGTTTTGTGCTAGTCCTGGGTCTCCACTGCGTTTACTAGACATGGCTCTCAACTACTCAGATGCTTATATCAAATGGTGTAACAGGTTATAGAACCATTAACGTTTGACCGGGGTAGTACACCACACCTATTCTTTCGTGACGCTATTGTGGTTTGGTTGAAACCACAGGTTGACCAGGTGGCTTACATGCTCGTTCGCTTCTCCTATAACATAAAATGGTGGTCGTCTTTTCGTTTCCCCTCATTCATCATTACATGATTTAGAATTAAGTCTTGCTTGAGGTAAGTAACGTCCATGGCCGCTGTCACTTAACACGAGATAGATTAGGTAATCTATCTCGTTTCTTCGCTATCCCAAATAAATATTTAGGTCATCAGACAGACTTGACGCAGATGTCATATATGATCATGATCCCATAAGCAGACGAGAAAAAATGTAACGCTCAGACCCACAGAATTTGACCCAGATCAATTGCTAACCACACCGTGGACCATTTGTGTCTTGGACACACATAAAGAACAATAAGTATGTGGGAATGAGTGCCATATTTAGGGTTCCGTAGCCGAATGGCAAACAACTCTAATTTATAAGGGTTCCCCTTTATATAATCGTCATGTTGCGTTTCTTAGTCGTGTACCAACAAAAGCATGCAAACAACGTACATGTCTTATTGGGACACTTTTGGTTTTGATAAAAGAGGCTAATTAATTTTTCCAGAAAAATCTCATTGTGTTACAATTTTATATTGGTATGGATTAATTATTAAGTTAAATAACATTCGATTTGGAACCAAGCCTCCAACCGGTATATTGGCCATCGTATGAATGATGGTTTAATCCATTGACGCCGCATGATGGGAGCTCCCGATTTTGTGATCCAGGCATATCCAAGCATGTGACCAAGATATGGCCAATCATTATCATAAGGGACTATTTCGTTATAAATGTTTATGTCTTGTTTATCGGATCCCAAAAAAACAAATTAAGTGAGTGAAGGGACAATCGGTTTGTAAAATTGAAAGGTATCGGTGACACTACAGTTTCTGAGTATAATAAAGAAAATTAACTAAGTATGTGTGTTATTAGTAATAGTGCGCTTATTATAAGTTATACATATATGAACTAAAATATTTTGAATTAAATATTATTGCCTCGTTTCATGCTATATCCGGGTATATTCTTCAGTAGTATATGAACACGCAGAAGCGTAGATACTGTAAAAGTGATCTTGCGGAGCTTACATGATGAAATCCTGCGAAGTACCGCTTTATTCTTAGTGAGATTTTGCAATGTTTCGAAGTTTTGATGGAGAATGAGGAAAAGATGAATATAAGATAATACGACGTAAGAATATATAGATGATATGCCGTAAGTACAGCACTGTAAGTGGCATACGTACTACTGACCGGCGGATACTGGTCTAATCGGAAGCCTTCTGAAGATAAATTAATAAGTAATATTTTTTTGTGTTTTGGTCAAAGGTGTGGATGTTGGCTTCACTATATTTGAGGTTAACACCTTAGTCCTCAACAGTAGGGAAGCATCTTCGTGCGACCGCAAGTAGGATTAGTCTTGCTTTAGGTTGTACATATGTATTTATGGGCGGCAGTGACTACTTAACATCAGGTGGCCTGCTGATCGTTTACTACTCCGATAACAATTTAAAAAAAGAAATATACGTAACGCTCCTACAAAAATATGGTTACGCAGCATTAACAGAAGTCTGTTGATCCCACTCGGAAAGAAAGTTGTCGCAGCACTCGTAGCTAACAAGACAGTAAGCGTGGCATCTATTAGCTTCCTCACATGAAATGATTTTTCCATCTAGACTCTTCATATCGTAGGGATGATCATCAGACTCTCAAACAGTCTTAAATATTCGTTATAAGTATGGGCTTATATGCATATTCAATATCACTGGGACTGGACCTTGACCATTTACTAAAATAGTTTTGTATGATTGAAAATAAAAAAAATCGATCATAGTTTTTGTTAGATATGAAGTTTGTATAGACCTTTGTCTTTTTGCGGCGCCTCTTTCATTGTTGTTAACTACTTGGTTGTTTGTTTATAAAAAAGGTGTACATAGTGTTTTTCGAATATATTTAGAATGGAGCAAAAATTTTCAATACCTTTAAAAGGCATGTCCAACCTTAGCGAATTGTCTTGAGATTGACTTCGGAGGACCGAGGTACTTCCATGGAGGTTTTTTTGGCTGTCCACCTACCGACATATGAATCTGCGTTGAGGATGAATGGATATTGGATATTAAGTGGTCACCGGTTCTTAGAACCATCAAGTTTTCCTCAAACGTCGACGATCTTTAAATATTCAAATATTTTATGCAAATTATTTCGCCATCACGATTTGTCCCACGCGTCAGGTAAACGGCGTACAACTATAGGTAAATGAATATAGCTTTTTTTAACTCCGCCGTAGCTTAGGTAAGTTTACGTCCATCGATATGTTAGTACTCTGTGCAAGAGCTGATTTATGTAATGGATACATAGTATCAAATGAATATTCGAGGGCTACTGCCGCTGCGGACCTCTTTAAAGGACCTCAAATTCCTATCTGAGGATGCATGCATACGTATCCCTTACTAAAGAGTTCTACCTAATAATATCATACCAGGCCAACAACTATTGTTGCAATAGTGAGACATAGAAACTCTTCACTGGCAAAGGAAGTGATAATTAATTCCAATACTCAAATTACGTCAAAAATAAGAGGCCGACGGATCTGCATTTCTTTATTTTAGATGACACCTAAAATTTGGATTTCCTTGAATTCCTGCTTGAATTTCCGATAGAAATCCAGAAATGTTGCTATGAAATTATAGCAGCATTTCGAATTCCAGGGATATGGTCAGAGCAAGGCAATAGCAATACTTCTGATGACTTCAGCTGATATTCCTACAATTCTAATTGATGATAACTGCAGTTGCATGCATCTTTCAAAGACCCTTACAAAACGCTAATCGCATCTGATTATGTATCTTATCTCGTTAGCCGTTAACGATGGAACAAGTTATGTTATGTATAATTTTTGAATAAGTGACGCATGGAAGTACTGGGTGTCAGACTAACAGATGACATCATTGGTATAACGCCCATTCTTAACTGGCACTGTATGGTCATGAATCATTTGGTAGATTGCCGTATGCAATAAACAGCTGTTCAGTGTTCATATGTTATTAAACGTTTATATTAATATGGGAATATTTTTATAATAAAGCGATTGAAATTCAATTAAGTTATTCAATTTTTTGCGATTTCCTCGCTAGGATCACTTTTTAGTTGACTTATTAAGGTGTTGTTGAGTTAAGAATTTGTTTTTTGTAAGTTCCCTTGTACCTGTGTACCTACACCGATTTCTTTCGAGATTTCCTACCTGATTTGCGTGTTTCTTTAGTAAGAGTTTATACTAACAAGATGGTTTGACATTACCGTAGTTATGATGGGATGATAAGGCCCAAAGATGAGTAATGGAACAATTTAAGGGAAGGCACTAACTAAATGAAGTCGTAGTATTTTTATCGTAGTAGCGTTTGCTTGCTTAGATTAAAATTGAATTATCTACTTATAGATATTTTATTTCCTATTAAAACGCGGTAATACTGTAGTAACGGCGTAAATGTACTAGATAATCGAATTATCCGCACACATCAAGATATTCTTTTAGCTAATCTCTTTGATGATTTACCACTTAAAGATAACGCAAGTATGTAAATAAAAAAAAAATATAAACGTTACATTAGACTCGACCCAAATTTTCAGTTCAGTCACCTTACGTATTCGTGGAACTGAAAAAATCGTCGTCAGCAGCCAAAACAGTGTAAAAGGTAGACGCTAGTGAATGTTTGGTGCTAATTATACTCTCACGGTTGTTCCCAGCTAGACAACTGGACAGGTTACTGACATCGCCATCACTCTTGTGCCAGAATCTTCTTAGCCGCTTGTCTCAGGGGAGGTGACAAAATAGTCTTCGTTGATGAAATGGGTACAGTGGTTGTTGATAAAATATCTTCACCCTAAATATCAGTTTTGTAGAGAGAGGGGAAAAGTCTGAACAGCTTTATAAACAAAGGCACGCAGCGAACTCAAAATTGAAATTGTTATGTCATTGGAAACCGTATGAATTTTTTTTTGTGTATTTTTTGGTTTAAGGATCTACTTTTTGGTTCTGGAGTAAACCTATAACTTGACACATTATGTGTTACCGGTATGTAGTTTTTAAACTCGTGTGAATTTTATTTATATCGCAAGTTTAAAAAAAAATTCATAGCTTAACGTTATTTATTGTTTTTTTAAGTTGCCTAAGATTTAGTTAATGAGCTGAAATGGTCTTGCAGCTTGTTCATACCAAATCCTATGTTTTGTTAAAATAAAATTTTAATATTCGATTGGTAAGGTCAAATAATATACACTCATTTTTAACATGAATAGTTCGTGACTAAGATATACTGTTTTTTAATGTTAGCCTCGTTATGGTAAGATTAGGATATTTTTTTCTTAGGACCCATAACCGTAAGCAAGACAGGAATAAAGAATATGATTATTTTTAACCCCTGACGCAAACAGACGTATCTGTGGATCTGTGCCTGTCTGTGGCACTGGCATCATAGCTACCAAACTAATGGACCCACTGATTTGATTGAGACGGTTCTTAGCTATCTTTGGTGGAAATAAAAGCAGTCGGATCCAAGATAATTAGCTTTCAGTGACAGGAGGTCAGTAAATATTGAAATAAAGCTCATGGCAGAACGCTAGCCTATCGATAATAATTAAAAAAATCAAATTACGGTTATACGTTTAGTTTTAATAGCAGTTTCTATGACGGGGGTTCTTCAATGTTCAATTTAATATTTTGTATTTCTTGGCACGTACAGTCAAAAAAGAATGGTAGTGGATACGTCACGCGAACATTTAGGCCGATTTCGATTTTAAACGAGACGCACACGATTTTTCGTGTTGCGAAATATTTAACATTGTTTTGTTACTTTTATGAACTACTTTTTTAAAGGATTGACTTCCATCGTTTTTTCTTAAGACTTTATTTGAATCTTAAGTACTGAAATGTAATGTGTAGTCTGACGTTTAAAAAAAATTATTGGCTATGGCGTGAAGGCTAAATAAAGAACTAGGTACAATTTGTGTTACTTTTGATCCCAAAAAAGAAAGGTTCAAGATCTGTTTTAAAGTTGCATGTACAATATCTATACATCTCTACAGATAAACAAAATTGAAGTGTCTGTTTGTGCCATCAAAATAACAGCTTGGCACAGGATGCATAGGAAAGTAGACACGGTACCTATACCAAAAAAGCAAATTTTAAAGTTTTTGTCTGTCTTTCTGTCTCTCTGTCTGTTTGTTCCGGATAAACTCCGAAACGATTTTGACAGGAGTTTCAGTATGCAGTATTCAGTATTCAGTATTTTATTGCAATCATATGGTTATTACAAAAGGTCTTATTAAATATTACAAAACGCATATGACCCTAACAGGGTATAGCAATGTTATTAGTTGATTCTCGATTTATGTCTTATTGCAAGATTAACAGATTTTTAAAGATACAGCTCTCGGCACATTTCATATGTATGTGGTGCCAAGCTGTTATTTTGATATTACAAACAGACACTTCAATTTTATTTATCTGTATAGATAAAGTAAAACAATCAATTATAAAAAAACATATGTTTATTTATTTTTGATACCATACATTTTTAGTTTTATAACAGTTATTATAATATAAGATCGCAGTATAGAACTAGTTAATTAATCATATTCTGGACTGAAATTTTTTAGGCAACCCATTTGGAATATATTTATTGACATATTTAATTTGGTATAAAATACTTTCCATCCATTAACCAGCTCGACAAAAATCCTTTATTAATATTTTAATTCCGGGGACAAATAAACACACGGCCATCTGATCCCAAGCTAAGCTACTAAGCTCGTGTTATGGTGACCAGACAACTGATAAACATACATGTATATTTTTAAATACATACTTAGATAGATAATTTTACACGTACACACAGAACAAATACTCGTGCTCATCACACAAATATTTGTACTGGGTGAGAATCGAACCCACAACCTCCTTAGTAGTCAGGGTCTCTAACAACTACACCAAGAGGCCGGTCATAGGTCGTTGTATACTGGAATCTTAGACTATTAGGTAATCTATTTATATCACATACATAATGACAAAGTCAAGCTATAACAACAGATAATATAAATTTATATAATAGAAACCTTTAATTAAAGATGGAGACACAATTCTCTCTTGTCAAGAAGGAATAAATTAGCTAAGAATTTTTTTTTTATATTTGATAAGTTAGTGCTTGAAAAAGCAAAAGAAGTGTTGGAAGACAAAAGAAAAGATGGGCCGATGACATAGCAAACACTATAGGAAAAAGTTGGATGCATATGGCCAAAAACAGAGAAATCTGGAAAAGGATGGAGGAGGCTTTTACCTCATCGGGGGCCACATAACATGAAGCCAACAAAAGATCAATAATCAAACTTAATATTATGTGTAAGAAATGGTTATGTGAAATGAAAGATTATATAATAATACTAATAATGGTCCACATAGTGCTATAGGGGTGTGCCGTGTGGGCACGGGCGATGTGTAATGTAGTGCGGTGTTGTCCGCTAGGGCGCGTGGGCGGCGGGCGCGGCCGGCCCCGGCCACTTGACGGTGTGATGTCCGGTGAGACGACGGCTTCACGCTCTATCATATTAATGTGTTTTTCTCTACCGCTTTCTCTGCTGGGATTTTAAGATCTGCAACGTAATTTTATAATTTTGTACGGTAATAATTAGAATATAGGTAATTGTTATTCTATATTTAGTATATACATAATAATGATTTGAATAATTAATTGACTGATAAAGTACTCTTATATTTTACAATATGCACTCACCAGAATTATTAGGCATGATATTTTCTCCTGAATATAAAAACAATAATGTTTATTTCAGACCATAATGTTTTTAGTATACAGTTTAAGGGCAGCGCCATCTACACGTTAATTAAGAAGTTTAGTTAATTTATTAATTACTTAATTTAGTCTGGAATTATCGCTCCAGTATGATAAATTATTTATCGCTTAATTTATTTTAATTTTCTAGTGTTAACTGGGTTAAACAATAAAAAAATATAAATATGTTTGAAAGTTGAAATATTTCTAATGATAAAAATTATTATCGCACTAGTTAATACAACTATAAAATGAGAATTAAAATGTATTTTCTTTCAAAATTTTCATTGTTCTCTCTTTGTATTCATTCTTAAAATCTCAGTTGGGCGTATTGCATCTATGCTTTAAAGCTATTCGCGTGTACTGCATGTGTTCTTGCTCCACAGTATATGTGATATCATACATTTGTGCGATTTGTTGTCACAGCGTGCACTTTATCAACATTATTGATTTGTCTTCTCAATGTCATTTGTCATTTACTGTCCACAAATATACAATTTTGCAAGTTACTTAATTAATGCTACTATAACATCAAGTTTCCAAAACAAAAGTACCTATTGGAAATAAAGAGATACTTAAAACAATTATACAATTTTCATGAAGCCCTTAAATAATTTTCCTACTATTTATTTCTTGATTTGCATGATTTTGTTATCTAGGAGCCTTCTATCACTACAAAAAACTATACAAAAAAAGTGTTCATCCATTCGATGTTGTATAAGTTTATTCTTTATTTTTCGCTATTTTAGAAACTTGTTCAAAGTGTTCTCGGTGAAGTTTGCTTGTCTTATAGAATAAAGAGCTAGTGATTATTAATGGTGTGTAAAGCAGGTATAGATAATTTTTATATGGGGGTTTAGCTTTATTATAGGAAAGTTAAAGGTAAAAGTTTCTATTATATGTTTATACGACGAAAATTATTTTGTATACCTAGATTTATAGCGTTACATGCGGAGAAAATAGAATACGGCTAACTTTTTTATTTAATAGATAATTAATCCATATGTTAATTTATTGGGTCTTCAGTTTCTGTAGTTTCGCTAAAAATTTATAAAATTCGTTACCTACAACATTCGGATACAAAAATGTGTACAGGGGCGCTAAACATAAATAGCATTAGCATCGCTAGTTCACTACAATACAATAACACAAGACTCCTATCCTATAGATATCATATTTAACTTTGGTATACTTATACAGATTTATTCTAGACTAAATGTCGTGACTAGACGTCGGGGAGATGAGCAGGTTGTGGTATGCTTAGGGGGAAGCGACAGCTGAGCTCATATTGACTTGTAAAATCCATTATCACACCGGATCCAATATTTTAAACAGGAGCGCAGTAAACAGCCATTAGTCAAAACGAAAAAAACAACTTTTATCTATTTCAAAATCTGTTTCCGCACTGATTCCTGTAATACTTTGAACAAGAGCGCTAACTACAATATTAGATGCATTAGCATCGCTAGACCAATGCAGTGACAGAAGACTCCGTATCGTGACGCACGTTACTAACTCCGGTGTACGTACGGGTGTAGCATAAACTATCGCTAGTGGAGGGGTTGAGGCGTGCGGAGGGGCGCGCGGGGGACCTGCGGGTGCAGTGGTGTGCGCGGGGGGAGGCGCCCGCCGACCACCCGTCCGAGACCTTCCTGCCGGTCGACCTGTACGAGTGTCCGGAACACTTCTCTACTGTTGAATATTTCGATGTGAGTGTTATTATTTTACTAATACTTTCAGTACCCCCTTGGTACGAGTTTGCAAAGATTTCCATTTAGTTGCGTTTGCTCAAAATCTTATACTGAAAAAGAGGTTACGCTATATCTCGCTGGATGCGCTGCTAGTATTTATAGATGTATGAAAAAAATCGATATCGAGTGCTCGATGCGTAAACTATAAAATCTTGTACAATTAGTGCCCCTAACTAATTTATTTTGTGATACGAATGACCGCTACTGCCAAATTTTATACACAATTCTGTCCTGTCTTCGGTCCCGGTTGTCATCGACGCAGTTACTGTCGCCCATGGACATCTATGTGCAACCTCAAGCAAGACATAATCCTATTTGAGGTCGTACATAGATGCGTCGCTACTCTTAAGGATCTAAGATCTTCGCCTCTTTTAAAAGTCGCGTGTAGCCGGCATCCACACCTTTCAACTGATACACAAAAATTCCTTCACGGAATTGGGTGTGGTGGAGATACTGCGAACAGTCGAACCATAAAGGCTCTACCACATAGTCGGGCTATCACAAAATATACACGTCAGTTAAGCCCGATTTTCATTTAAAAAGAGCCTTTATGTTTTCTTTATTCGTATCACAAAAATCACCGACCAACATAGGAGAGCCATACTCTCTGTTAATGTCCACGACAGTGAAGCTATCAATTTGACGTAATAATTAAATGTTTGATATCTGATGTCAACCATTCATTTCTTAGTTGCGGCTTATGAAACCTGTCCTTACAAACCTAATAGCAATCATTTGATCGATGAAAAGCGTCTGATGATAGATTTTGATTGATGGGGACAACGTTTTTCCGGTCCACCCTTCTAAGCCATGACATACTTTCAATTTATCGGAGAGATTTTCGATAAAATTAAACGCCTTCCGAGTTGGTATAAAAATAATTATGATGGTTTCTTAACTTTGTGTAGATAATTTTTTTTTTTATATTTAAGAATTCGTCAATAAAATCAATAATATTTATTAAGTAAGACCGATCGTTAGCGCGTGAATGTGATGAAATTGATACAGAAGGGTAGGTAGGTATATAGAGAAATATTACTTTGAAAGACTAGGTATTCATGTATGTACCTAATTGGACAGAGTTTTAGCTAATACTAGTATATATTTATGTATATACAATATCTTCATATATATTTGATTACTTTGAGCAGCATGCACCCATACAAGGAGCTCATGAAAATACAAATAAGGATGCCTGCAACCCATTTAATGGCCCACTGCTGAGCACGGGTCTCTCCTCACAAGTGGAGAAGGCTTGGAGTATACTC
>DWTS01000302.1:0-10948 GCA_018250615.1 Oechydrus chersis rufus | reverse complement strand
ATCGTGGAGCTCCATCGCCTGTCGTTCGTCGGCCCCGAGGAGTTTGTTCAAGCCTTCGCCCCCACCCCGCCGCCTGCCAAGGGCCCACCGGCGAAGATCCCTCCCCCGGTCAAGATGACCCTGCCAGCCAAGCCAACCACTTCAGGGAAACCGCCCACGAAGAACACAATCAGCCTCCACCACGGGGAGAAGACCACGCGCAACCTAGAGGCGTATGCCGACTGGTTCAATAGGCTCAGCTACTTGGTGGCTACGGATATTCTGAAGGTGAGCAGTTTAAATTAATGTGAAAAGCGGCTTAATTTTATGCAATAATTATGACGAGTGCACTTCATACACTTGAACTGAATTTGGGTAGCAGTTTCGCAATTATATTTCAAGTACTGTTGAAATATTTAGGAAATATGTGATATTACGGCGTATATAAATCAAAAGTCATAATAATTAAAAATAAACAGCACACGAAACAAGGTTTGTAAGGCCAAGGCCTCTGCCTTGTACTTGTAGTTTGTATATTCGGTAAATTCATGGTACATTTGTAACTTTCGATCGAAACAGAAAATTTGCTTTCTGGAGTTGACGGTGGTACTGTCCCGGTTGAACCAAAAAGGTTCTATTACCTATTAAACTAAGTAAACTCAATTTGTAAAAAAAATAGTACAACATTTTAAAATAAAATCCTCATTTATGTAAGGAACGTCTATATGATTTAAAAGGTGTCTAATAGGATCGTTTAGTTACTCTAAATTAAAGTTATTAACACTATTTTACACACATAAAAGGGTTCGATGTCATCGACCCATTACTAACTGTCCCATTACAAAACTACGCACCATTTATACGGCATTTTATAAGAATAAATTAGGAAACTTATCACTCCGCATATATATTTGACAGCTAAACAGATCGCTTGCCGAGCTGATGACGTCATGACTAAAGATATCACGTGACTTCGCGTTTTGGCGGCTCTTTTCTTTTCTTAAACTTTAGTGGTTATTTTCTCAGGAAATACTGAAATTTACAAAGAAATATTTCAATTGCAAATATATCTTGGTTCAATGAACAATTTGACGTACCTACTTTTTTCAAATACCGTATTGTTGAGAATTTGGATCGGTTTTATTATATCCTTTCCTTTCCTGTGAGATTTTAGATCTTAGTCTAGGTAGGTGTCGCACCACCCAAAAATTACACTAGGACCGCCACTGATAATAAGTGACTAAAACTACACACATACACGGTTAAATACCTATTAGATTACCCATTCCGTAAATTTTGTTACTTCAAAAATTGTTTAGGTCTGAGGGCCCTAGGACCTTGGACTATAAATTATGTCATGTCAGGACATGATAACAATTAAATTATCTGGGTACTCTTTTACGCGAGCGAACGCGAAGGAGACCTCATTGTTATCGACCCATACTGTCCCACTGCTGGGCTCGGGTCTCCTCTCAGAACGAGAAGGAATAGGTCATAGTCTACGACGCTGGCCAAGTGCGGATTAGTAGACTTCACACACCTTTGAGAACATGTTGTGAAAGTCGCAGGAATGCAGGTTTCCTCAAGATGTTTTCCTTACTAAACTTAATTTATAATACACACATAATTCCGAAAAATCAGAGGTGTATGCCTGGGATCAAACCCGGATAGGACACCGCAATTCTTAACCACTAGGCTAAGAGACCTACATAGTTTCAAATAATTAAGACAGCTGATAATCATAATAAGAAAAACATATTGAAATATTCAACAAACTTGCACGCCTCACGCTAACAATATCATAGACCGCGTAAAAAGTATAGCCAAGTTATGAATATTTTAATTAAATTGCGCCCTTCTGAGGTCATCTATCACATAAAATATGTTTTTCATAGCCATTTACTTTTCGTAGATATTTCTTCATATTTTATTGTCATTGAGATAATTTTCATTGCTACGTTGCTCAACTATAAGTAAATAAACTTATCTTAAATATAGATCTACTTATCTTCACACTTGGATGAGTGTGTTACACATAGGCTTTAGCACATTAAATATAATTAAGTAATTGTATCAATATTATAACCAGGCTGAATTTTCGGTAACCGCGTCGGTATAAATACCTACAAATGATACCAAATAGGCAACGATGTTATAGAAAATTCAGCCTGGTAATCTGTAAGGTGGCCTTTTTATCACGAAAATCTAAAAAAAACATTTAAATCTAATATTAAAATAACAGCTTGGCATAACATGCATATGAAAGTACACACGATACCTATACCAAAAAAGCAATTTTAAAGCTTTTGTCTTTCTGTCTGTTTGTTTGTTCCGGATAATCTCCGAAACGGCTAGGCCATTTCGATGGGAGTTTTACTGGTAGATAGCTGATCTGATTTTATAAGGCGTAACATAGGCTACTTTTAGTTTAAAATAAAATTAGGGTTCCGCAGGGAAAAAACATAAAATCCAATTCTACCCCGACGAAGTCAGCTAGGTTTCAATGATAAAATCATACCATAGTAAAATCAAAAATGTAAAATCTTGTAAAAAAAAACAGGGCAACTGCGGATAGTCGCTACGTGGAGTACGTTCTTCCACACAATTATATATATTATTAATTATTAATGGTTTTCCATCCACGACCTATTACAAGTCGGTTTTTCCGAAGCTCCCACCCTGAAACCCTCAGGGAGAAGGAGACTC
The DNA here is from genome assembly GCA_018250615.1 of Oechydrus chersis rufus. Classification (NCBI taxonomy): domain Eukaryota; kingdom Metazoa; phylum Arthropoda; class Insecta; order Lepidoptera; family Hesperiidae; genus Oechydrus; species Oechydrus chersis. Next base: position 8,263 of record DWTS01000302.1, on the reverse strand, counting down.
GGTTTCCCCGGCAAATATGCTGTTTCCTAAAACCTTACTTAAAATTGTACTTGTATGTATAGCTGCTTGTTTTTGAATTATGTGTACGTTTATATTTGAATTTAGTTTATTGCAATATCTATGTAAACTTTTGGCAATTATTCCTGTAGCTCCTATTACTATTGGTATTACGGTGGTGGGTATTTTCCATAGTCTCGTTACTTCTGTTCTCAATAGGTGATATTTACTTAGTTTTTCTATTTCCTTAGCACCAATGTTGTAATCTGACGGAACTGTAATATCTATTAAATATGCATGATTCTCCTGTTTATTTATGTAAATGATATCTGGTCTATTATGTGTCACTGTTATATCTGTTTGGACCGGCATCTCCCACATTACTTTAGCTGTATCATTTTCTATAACTTGTGGTTTTGTTAAGTTTTGCTGCCACCATAAATTATTAACATTAAAGTTGTGTTTCTTTGCTATTGTCCAATGAATGTATTGCACTATGTTGTTATGGCGTCTAGTATAGTAAGTGCCGGCCAGTTTCTCGCATCCTGAAACAATGTGCTGAACGGTTTCATCTTTTGCTAGACATATTCGGCATTTACCATCTACTGGTCTCTTCATAATATCTCTTTCAAACTGGTTTGTAACTACAGATTGATCTTGGATGGAGAATATAGCAGCTTCTAATGTAGGAGATATCGGTTGTTTTTTTAACCACCTAAATGAGAACTCGGTATCTATATTTTCTTTTTCTAGAACTGATCGTAAAAACTGTCCATGTAATGCCTTACTCTTCCATTTATTTATTTGTTTCTTTACTACTGCTGTTTTTAGTTCTTTGTCTGTATATTTATCTCTTCTTTGTAAATCTATTTCTTCATAAAATTGTCTGGCTTCCTTTTCTATGGAGTATTTATCTCGGGTTTTATCATGAATTACTATAGCTTTTATAATGTGATCTTTTTCTGATTTTAAATATTTACTGTATTTTATTATTTGGCTTTTATAGAGCATTTCTACGTTCATTAATCCTCTTCCTCCTTCATCTCTTGGTATGTACAATCTATTTACGTCTGCTTTCTGTTGATGGGCTTTGTGTATTGCTAATAATTTCCTAGTTTTGGTATCTATTGCTTTCAAATCACTGGTTTTAAAATTAACTATTCCGAATGCATATAATAAAACTGGTATAGCATAGGTGTTTATAGATTTAATGAGGTTTATAGAGTTAAGATGGGCTTTGGCAAGGGACTTAATACGCTTAAAATATTCTTTTTGTATTTGTTGTCTAACTTCAATGTGGTCTATTTTACCTGATTCGTGGATTCCTAAATATTTATACCTATCGCTACTCTGTAGATGTTGAAATTCTTCGCCACTTAACAAAACATGTCCTTCTCCTGCTCCTGCATACCTTTTTCCTGCTTTAAGATGTAAGATGTTACATTTATTAAGGCCAAAACTCATACCTATATCTCTAGTAAATATTTCAATACTATCCAATAATACTTTCAGACTATTTTTGTTGTGAGCATATACCTTTAAGTCGTCCATATAAAGGAGATGATTTACAAAGACACTGTCCTTAAGGTGGTATCCTTTGAGAATGTATTTTTCTAAAATTTGAGATAACGGGTTAATGCTAATACAAAACAAAAGAGGAGATAGTGAATCGCCCTGAAATATACCTCTTCGAACATAAATCGAGTCAGTAGTAATTGGGCCGTTCTGTCCATAAGCTGTCATGACTACTTTCCAACTGGGCATTATATTTTGAAGAAAACCTTTGATCGATTTTGGGCATTTATATAAATCTAAGGCACTTAACAGCCACTCGTGCGATATACTGTCAAAGGCTTTCCTGTAGTCTATCCAACCCATGCTAAGGTTCTTTTGAGATTGATGAGCATCTTCAAGAATGGCTTTATTGATCATTAGATGATCCTTACAACCCCTGGCACGGCGACGACATCCTCTTTGCTCTGGTGCTATTATATCATTAGTTTCACAATGAATATATAGTTGGTTGGCGATAACAGACGTTAATAGTTTATACATTGTTGGAAGGCAAGCTATGGGGCGCCAATTTTTTGGATCTCTATTGTCACCTTCTTTGGGTATTAAAATAACGTTGCCTGTAGTGAACCATTCTTCTATTGTTTCTGTACCTTTAAATAATCTATCTAATAATTTAGTAATGAATTTGTGTGTATTTGTAAAATATTTTAAATAATAGTTATGTATCTTATCTATTCCAGGAGTTTTCCAATTTTTTAATTTATTTATTGCAAATTTAACCTGTTCTATTGTTATACTATCAAAATCTGTTTCCTCTATATCTGTCTCCTCTAATTGCTTGATCCAAGACGCCGTTTTATTATATGTAATTGGTTGACCTAAAATATCTTTCCAAAACGTTTCAATTGCTTCTTTAGTAGGAGTTTCTTTTACGGTTTGTTTCTTTTGTGACATGTTTCTATAGAATTTATGTTCATTTTCTTTAAATAATTGGTTTTGAGTTTTTCTATTATTAATATCTTCATATCTTTTCAGTCTTCCAGCTTTGGCTTTTAATTTTTGTTTAAGTACTTCTACTATATTATCATGATCTTGGCTATTAAGAATATTATATTTAGTGTAAAGTTTACTTTTTGCTTTTAACATTTTCTTACTGTTTACTCCTTTGCTTATTTCTGTAAATTGTCCTAATTCTTTTCTAATGATATCTATTTTAGTTTTAAGCCTACGTTTCCACGGTGGATCGCGTGATACTCTTTCTCTACTAGAAATGACAAAGGGTGTTTGTCCATTTGCTATTATCAGTGTTTTTGCTGCTGCATATATTACGTCGTTAGTTTCCTTAAGTGTTGTGTTTGTGGCAAGTAAATTAGGAAGAAAATTATTGATTTTAGTTAGATTTTCAAAAAACTGTTTATTAAATTTAGCTTTAGGTAAGCTTTTCCTTTCAGCTATAGGAATATCTTTAATTTCCGCTAGTGTTTGTAAAAGTTCTAAAATAATAGGTTCTTGGTTTTCACTGGCATCTACATTTTGTACTAAATCATTAATATTTTGTGGCTCTAGCGTATTTATTGCTTCTTCATAATTTTGAACGCAAGGATTGTTTGTGGTTATGGAAGAATTATTTTGCTGTTGATGTATGACTGCTTCACTTGTTAGAGTAGATGTGTGTGAGATGTTCTGATAGTGACCTGTGATAGTCTGAATGTTTGGTGTCATTATTGCTGTGTTTGTATCAGTAGCTAAAACTGATAGTTCCGCTCTTTTTCTAATTTCTTCTAGAACTTCTTGTGATAAAAACTTACGGTTGATGATACTTCGTGCTTGAGTTGATAGTGTGTTGCCTGTAAATTTGTTTATTTTAGGGTTATTTACGTTACGTTGTTTAAAAAGTATTTCAAATCTTTTGATGTAACCTGGTCCTTCTGCTTTAGCTCTAAAATAGCAAAACATTAATTCGTGTAGTTCCTTTTCTGACCACTTCCTTCTACCGTCATCTGATCTATTTTCATTTGAACTTGTTGTGGTCTGTTCCAATGCACCGGCTGAGCTTGTGGGATTATCCCTACTCTGCAAAATGTCATCGGAGTTGTGGTTTTTGTCGGCTGTAGTATATTCGGTTTCCCCGACTCTCGCCCGCCTGTTCAGCGAAGAGCCACTGGCGGCCCGTATGCTGTCACGCTCAGCGCCAGCTCCAAGCGTGCCCCGGCGACCCCCGGGTAGCGGCCCTGTTCGCAAATTCCTTAATTGTCTCTTCATACTTATGTAGGTCACTAGAGCTCCGTTAGCCATTGGTAATGTATCCAACTCAAAGAGTTTCCAATGTCCGTCCCTCACGTGGCATAGATGGTCATACCGGACGTGGAGTTAGGCTTGTGAGGGACTGATTATTATTATTATATATATCTCGGAATTCCCGCGGGATTGGCTTGTTTATTTTTTCATTCTTTTGATTTAAGCAAGGTCACGGATACAAAATTCTCGCTCAATCCATATCTTCAGTGTGTAAGATCATATTATACTTATATAAAGTTTACGTTCGCAAAAATAACTTTGTTTCTCATAACTATTTTTTTTATTTTTGCTTCAGTTGATAAGAAAACTCCTACCCCAACGTACAACCAACTTCCCCTAGTAGCAACGCAAGTGTCGTCGACTGGAGTCGCCACTGTCATCGGGGCCACTGGCGTGCCAAAGTCCATGACGAAACAAACTGTCATTTTGACCTATCAGCCACAGCAGTATTCTGTGCCGGTAAGTTTTCCATAAATAAATAAATATACACACTCACACACGGCCGGCTAATCCCAAACAAAGCATCTAGGCTTGTACTATGGTGACCAGACAACTGATAAACTTACATATATATTTTTGAATACATACATATATAGATTTACACCCAGACACAGAACAAATACTCGTGCTCATCTCACAAATATTTGTCCTAGGTGGGAATCAAACGAACCAGTTTAGTAGTCAATCTCTCTAACTACTACACTAAGACGCCAGTCATATTTATGTTTTATAAATGAAAGCGCAAAGATTAACTCAAAGGACAGGTTTTGAGGGCCCTTCTGATGTTGCAAGTACGTATAAGTGGCCTGCCTTATTTGGAGGGATCAACCTTTAAGATACCCAAACTCTAAAGGAAAAATACGAGCTATGAGACTCTTAATGAATTATGAAGTATTAACGAACTTCGCTGATTATACAAGGTATTGTAGGTAGGTATACCTACTTGCAAAATGTGGAAAATTCGGTATACGTACCTAATGTGTGTTCCGTTTTTTTTGATGAACCAGACTTTTTGAGGAAAGAACTATGATTAGACTATAACTAGCGTCTGATTTAAGATTTAACAACACAACATATATCTAACAGTTAAACGTAGGTAGTACTTGTAGCTATAAGCATATCGAAATTTCCGCAGAAAATATACGACGCAACGACTCTTACTAATTTTGATTTTGATCTGCAACTTCCCAGGATTGCAAATAATGGACCTAACTGACTCAACTTGTATGCTGTGATAGTACTGTGTTGTCTAAAGGAATAAAAGGGAAACGTCGGTTCCGACTCATTATTTAGAATGTTCTTGCAACCCTCAAAATCGTTAATCGTTAATCGAACTGAGGTACGAAGATATTTTTTTAAACGGACTATGTTGACTTGACATATACGAGTACACATCTTTTTACTCTGCTCACTATTCTAGCCGGAAGGCCGCAAACCTCCAGCTGTTGAGCGGTCTACCGGACGAGCTCCATCCGCGACCCGCGCTCAAAATATCGAAGTACAACCCCAGAAACCACCCGGGAAGTACACCTTCCAAACCAACCAGCTGCCTCGTCCGCAGTACCCCGCCGTCAAAAATATTCCAGACACGAAAAGTGCTAAACAGGTAAGGGATTTTGTAATATCTAATCTAATAGGTAAAGTAAATGTAAATTGGTAAGTGTTAATTGGTATTTATCACTTATCAAGGCGCGTGGCGCGTTTTGATGATTCCGGCCAGACGGAACTGTCATCCATCATTTTTTTTTAAACTATTGTGTCAGTGCCGGGCTCGCGTCTCTTCTCAGAATTAAAAGATAGATAGATAGATAGACGCCATAGTCTATCACGCTGGCCAAGATTTTCTTTACCGAAAAGCAAGTGATAACTAACTTCACCTAACACATACAAAAAATCTTTAAAATCAGAAGTGTAGATATGCCTGGGATCCGAACCCGGACCCCCGGAGTAGGGGACCGCTATTCTTTAATACTAGGCTATCAGTGCTTCAGACAAAATTATTAAAGATGAACTCAAATTTTTGTTTAGGGTCTGAGTGTTTTTGTCTTACCGGCTAAAACCCCACGGTGTCCTCAGAGGATTCATGGTCGGGACTACGGGTACCTCACCAACCTCCGACTTAGTAGTCTGAGGCTCTAACCACTAGACCCTCCAAGAGACCAGTATTCAATAATGACAAATGTAATAACTACTTACACGCTATTTACAAAGCAAACGATGAGGAATAGGTTCTTACAGGGTCTTATCGACCTCTGCTTAAGATGTTTCGATTGCTAAAAACATAATTGAAGATAATAGATAACAAACTAGTCAAATAAAATAATAGAGTTCAATAAAATCCACTATGTAGAGCAAGCATATCGACATTGATAAACAATTACGAAAATATTATTACGATAAATTTATTACGAAACTCCAGACATATATTTCTATTAAATTTGAATTATTTTTCGAACATTATCCGATATAATACCTACTCATATAATTATATTATACTTCTTGACTATACCTATTATATTTATATTTATAATTTATTTACAAAGTGAATAAAATGTTGTTTTCATTCATAATGTAAAGGGTTTAATAGCATTCAAACAATTTAAGATAATTCTTTCGAATATCATCGTTAAAAGCCAACAGAAAATAGTTTTAGTTTTCTAAGGCAAAGATACACTTTTCCGATGAACACGGAACTGGGTCACTATTCATCTATTTCGGCGCCGTCGTTTTGAAACCGGGTGCCGATTGCTGAAAATATCACTGCTGCAGTGTGCATTCGTGTTATGTCACAACAAAACATACAGTAATATAAATAAGTAAAAAATAAAAATTTGGATGAAATAAAATTTTAATTCATAATAATGATTCTATATCTACTATAATTATGTGGTGAGGGAACATAAATTAACTAGTACCTATTTGTATATTTAGTTATTTTTACGCAATTTATAGTTTAAATTAAATTAGGTAATTACTCTATCAAAGTAATGTTAAGCAAAAAAAGAAATCATAAAAATATTACCAAAAATACTTGTACACTTCAATCGCAAATATGAAAAATATATAATATCAGCTGATTTCACCGTGAAACTTCATTAATTATAAAATCAGAAAAAAACTATGAATAAATAAATAATATGCAAATTAGGTGCAACAAGTAGACAAACATAAAAGACATAACATTAAATAATTATAATGTTATTTACCAAGTAGGTATGGTAAACCAAATTGTTTTCTAATAATATAAAAATTTTGTACCTAAACTTTCATGTCAAATTATTATTAGGTTATTTTATGAATTTTATAGAATCTGTGAGACCTCACTGCCTGTCTACAACATAATATCTTGCTTGGAGTTGGACATAGATGTCCACGTACGGCAGCAACAACTTAACATAACGTTGTCTGCATGTTCATTCGCTAGTTGTTCTTGATAAAAGAACTTGTATAATTTTTAAATAAGATTTTAACCGGTTACATGCATTCACATGCATCGTTTTGTAACGTAATGACTTCATAAAATTAACTGACCGTGCATATTTCCACGTGTTTTGCTTACAGTCACAAATTACGTGATCTTCACAATAAGAGAATCTTAAGTTACGTTGCGCGTAGTATCGTGTAGTGTGGACTCTTTGCACGGTTATTTTTAAATGTTAACTGGCAATATTAGCATCTTTAACCGGCGGGACATTTCGACATCGGTCATCGTAGAGTAGACAACAGTTCCTGGCTATTTCTGGCACAAGTGACATGCACTACGGATAGCGTAACATGGTTACTATCAGTGTTTTTAATTACTTAATAAAAATAAAACATTTTTTTTATTTTTGTTGTCTATGGCGAATAAAAAGAATTGATTATTATAAGAAAAAAAACAGTTTAATATGAAATTACAAATTTTTAAAATGTATAATGTAACGGTTAAATATTAGTGATATTTATACATTAAGTAGTGTTGTGAGAGTGCTAAATAACGGTGTTCTTGTCGACAGGTTGTTAATAACACAAGGAAGACTACCGCCTCTGATGGATGGAGAGAAGGTAAGTAATTAAAGTTGTTTCTAATAGTCTGACATTATTATATGTACATTACGACTTTCTTATGAGGAAAGTTACAAAACATGGAATGTACCTACTTTATACCTACATCTTGAGCTTTCACTAAATATTTTCCGACTTGGAGGTAATTACTTATTATTTACTAATGTAGTATTTGTACACTGAGTAATGTGTTTATACATATAATTTCATTATTTACGAAAAATTTCATAACGATTTTGACCGTACCCAGGAACAAACACTCATGGAACAATTGAGAACTTTGAATAGGACGAAACTACTCGTATATTCCACTTTGACTTTGTTTACAAATAATGATTAGAGCCAAAGATTGATAGGTGGTAGAACCTTTTTGGTTCGACCGGGGCAGTACCACCGCCACACCTATTTC
>DWTS01000301.1:0-10952 GCA_018250615.1 Oechydrus chersis rufus | reverse complement strand
AGCAGCGTGGTGGAGTATGCTCCAAGCCTTCTCCACTTGTGAGGAGAGACCCGTTCTCAGCAGTGGGCCATTAAATGTGTTGCAGGCAGGCAGGTAGGTATGATTATGTTAAACGAGCATGAACTTAATCTGCCGTATAACATCGTTAAAAGCCTTAATTATTTTTCTTCTCTAGTATCGCTAACTAAATTTGAATACATCAGTAAACAAGTGAATCTTATGTGGAGGAAGTCGCAACACGCACAGCTAACATGAGATATTACGCTACAAGGCACTGAATAATGCAAGTCAATCTCAGGCTACACTCAAGGATCTCGCAACATAATCGAGTGCTCGACACGATTTGTGGCTTACTCTGATGCTATATACAACATGCAGATATCGTAGGATGCCCTATTGTCTATAACTCTAGGAAAATTAAATATTTACGTAGTATGTCTACGGTTAGATGATAGGTATGTGACTATACGCTTCGTTCGTAAATCTGATACTTTCAAATGTTGTTGATGTGAGTGTTATGTTATCCAAGATGTTTTCTGTCTTACACTACATCCTATCTCAAACAAAAGAAACGAAAAATTCACTTGTTCAAAAATTATTTGGAAATAGACCCATTTCTTCCGTGAAGCAATTTTTGTGTTTTGGTTGAAAAGTGTGCCGACACAAGGCGAACTTCTTATTTCTCACGAGTAGAAACTTGTAACCTTAGGAAGGATCAAGTTTTGCATAAGGATACGTAGATGTCCATAGGCTCCATCAACCACTTAACACCAGGTGGCCTGAAGGCTCGTTCGCTACTGTTACGACATAAAAAATACTACAGTGAATGAACAGAAAACTCAGTAATCCAAAATCAAATAAAGACAACATCATAAAAAATTGTTTTTCACTCGAACAGTCTGTGGAGTATTGTAAAGGGAGTAAACAATACAATTCAATTGGAGCTAACAATTGATGATCAAGCACAGTAATCGACCATCCAACATGATTTGCGGCTGGGCCACCGGACCAATACGAATAATTTATTACACCATACAGCAGAATACCACGAAAGGGCGTCATGTTACACACTTCATAATTGCTATTGATATCAAAATAATTCGCACCGGATGTACAAACAAAAATCATCGTCGTTTTCTTACTACACACATGCTATATGTAATATTAAGTTCACCTTCACATTAATTTAAAACAATAAATTAAATTGTTAAAATAAATGTTTCGGGTTAACGTTGTTTTGTTAACATAGTAACCCTCGCGCGGATTTCCGCGGTTTTTGTGGGGCCTTAATAACACAAAAAAATAGCACAGCGATGGTAAATATGTCACAGTAATAGTCACACAGACATGTCAGCTCTCTAATTTTATCAAAGTGAACATCAAAGGTCTTTTACGGGCATGATTTTAAATTAAATCACTACAAAATATGCATTTCTCACTTGCACTCTACCAATGTCAATATCAATGTAGCTATTGATTGGTTTTGTGTTTTATTATTTAGGTAATATAATTCACAATCAGATGATCAACATTTTTGTATATGCGCGTGTCTCACACAGAACATCATAGTAGTAGACACATTCTAGTTGTCTGGGCTCTTGTCACACAATGGTTCGTAGAAACTAATGTTTCTTGAATAATTCAGTATTTAAAAATCCCGTAAATAAATAATTTTAAATAATCGTCGCCTGAGTATGAAAGGCAAACACATGAACGTGCCCAATAGTTTGTTCATAAATCTGAAAATTTTATGAAAAAATCTGTTTCTTTTTCATTAAATTCTCAAAAACCCGAATAGCTTCCAAACAACTAAAAATTGCTGAATATACATGAGGATCCCGTCGATAGGTATTGAGGTCCCATACCTACTTGCCTCCGATAGTCGTCTCACCGATTTACACCCTTAAACCCATAAAATTAGACACGTAAAGAATAGAAAATTTATAAAATGTTAAAATAAGAAATAAACAGCGTTCATCAACCCTTAGCAAATGAATATTTTTAGTCCCTTGTTGCGTAGGTAACTAGCTGACAGTCGGCAGCTACTGGCTCGGCGTAATCCAATTACACAACCCTTGAGATTTCACAAATCTGCTCCTAAAATATAAGCAAGAAATGGGATATTACGCGAATGTTGGATTTGTTAAATTACACTATATTTATATTATATTAACCATTTGAAGTTATTATTAAATAGTAGCACGTAAAAACTATTTAAGCATCATTTTTCCATATTTCTTTTTGTAAGTAATTAAATTAATTAGTAAACCAAAATATTGTAGTTTTACCTTGATTTTTGCTCTAACCAGTTGTTGTGTTGGACCTGTGGAATGAGACATTTTCCCACTAAGAAATTATGGTATATGTTAACCCACATAATTATCACCCTCCCAAATTTTATTTAAACGTTTTAAGTGCTTTCGCGTGATTCAAAAACGCAAACATAGACCGACAGAAAATAATTTTATGTGTATTTTTATAGGCGACCTGGTTTTAAGTGGTCCCTGCCGCCCATAGACTACGTACCTACAACCTCAAGCAAGACCCTACCTGAGCTCGCACTTAGATTGTCGCTACTCTTGAGGCCTAAAGTGTAAGCCTCGGAAAAACCGATGCCGGCATCCACACCTTTCAACCGAAACACTATAATTGCTTCACGGAAAAAATGGGTGTGGCAGTAGAACTGCCCGGATTGAACCATAAAGGAGTCATGTGGCATCATTATAAATAGGCTATTAGATAAAAAAAAAATATTAGATAACCATAAACATGGCTCAGTTATAGTTTTTTTTTATATATACAATTATATGTATTTATAGAAGATAGATCAGCATTCTTGTATACTTATAATCTAGTCACGAAATTTAAAATTTCGTAACTAGATGTGTCTCAAAGTGGATGTAATGCGGATAAAGGGCAATGCTGAGTAAATAATACTTCAGGGCGTCATTTCTCATTTCACGGTTGACATTACGTTAGAGAGTTGCATCATTTTTCAAGACAGGTAAGAGCGGAGAGGACGTAGACATTTCCCTCTTGATGAATGTTTGACGCGACTCACGGGAGGAATGCGTAGGCCGGTGTTAACGAAGACGAATCGCGACGTTCCGTGACCGATGTAGAAGACGAGCGAGCAAAAATACCCGAAAAGGATCGACGTTGGCTTTAATTAGTTCGTATATCTGTAATAAGGGTTTTTTGTAGTGTCGTCTTACATCTGAACTAAGGAACATAATGATATCGACCATGAAGTATCAATATCAAACGTTTTGACCGTCGCCTTTAAAATTGTGATTTTGTAGGTAGTGTATGTCGATGTATTTACTTAGAAACAATTTTATTTTAAGTATCGACTGTCGAACTTAAAACTTAATAATTAAAAAACATGATCAAGTATAATTAGGTATACCTATAGATTTTCATATTACTCGTATAATTGTTTATAAAGCATCAACGAGTATTGTTACAGAAAGCTAAAATTAATGTTTAAATATAATATTTTTAAAATATTTAAAACAAATAAGTACATTAAAATAAATCTTATGGTTACGTTGTTTATGCCTGTGTGAAACACTTTAATACGTGCAAAATTATATTAGCGACCACTAGTATTAATAAATTATTTCATCAACCTAGCCAATAACACACCCACCCTAACTTACCAAAAATATATTATTACATATATTTATAAGGTAGGTAGGCAGGTTACGAAACGAAGTAGTACCTGAGCTCAAAATCTAGGTTAGTCATATACCTATGTAGATTAATCCAAACCCCAATCTATATCATGCATTTGATGACGAAACTAGATTGACTAAGATTATGGTTGAGAGCCTACAGTAACAGCAATAGACAACTAGTGTATAAAACGTACCTACCTTTTTATAGTATAAAGAACTAGCAGGAATATGATTAACAAAGCAAATTACAATCATAAAGTGTTATACCTATCTGAAAAAGATTATTACTTAAGGGTATAAAAATGTCTTAATGAAAAGAATATAAAAATTACATTAATACTAATTACGTACTAATACACGCGGTTTTGTAGACGGGATTGCATGCGTGATGTGAATAGGAAATTATAAAAATAGGGATGACAAATGAAATAACAAGAAACTAAATAGAACCAAGCTAACGTGACATATATTATATATAGTGGGCTTTGACTTGCCTCTTGAACGAATGAAGGGACTTAGGATGGGTAATGGTTTGGGGTAGAATTTCATAAATTCACAAAGAATAAGAACGATATTTTTTAGACGAAGACTTTGTAAGGATGTACCATGATATGCGATATCTATACAGACAGATACATAAAATTGAAGTGTCTGCTTGTAATGGCAAAATAACAGGTTGGCACCACATATATCTGAAAGTATGTATGAGTTTTACATAAATTTAATATAAATATGGGGATTCAAAACGTTTTTTAAGATACTTCTTTAAATTTAGGATCTTGAATCCTTCACATTTTTCTGCAAATATACCCACTTATGTACCTACCGTAGAATTAAAAAAAATTAGCAACATTTTTTGTTTAAAAAAACATAAATTGTATTTAGTGTTATCAAATTTACATGGCCAATCTAAGGCAGGAAATTCTTGAAATGTTTTTCCCAGAGCACAAAGGACATCGTCTTAGATATTCTCGATTACAAAGTCTTCCGAGGGCGATTAAAAATTTTTTTTTTATTAAAGACTGGCTGGTAAAACATTATTTATGATTCTCGTTTTATTACTGGTTTTTAGTCTTCGAATGTGTAGCCTTAATTTATTACCGTTGACGCATGATATTTCGTTTTTCTACAGTAAAATATACGCTTGCTCTCAATATGTAAATATGTTTTGTTGATCATTTAAACTCTGTCGGTAGCTGAAAATCTGATAATTAACATAACTCCAAAACAGAGGTTTTATTCTAAAAGGTGTGTGACGTCTACCAATCCTTACTTGGACAGCGTGGTAGACTATTTCCTAATCCTTCTCGTTCCAATAGGAAACCCAGTATAGTAGTAGTATACTAATGGATCGGTAACTAAGTCTAGTCTAAGTCGCAATAACAAAAATATTCTGCAGTTGTACATCTTAAGCACCAATTGACTTAATCTAGATATTCTATTAGTGTATTTTTTTAAATTGATTTTTGGCAGCCATTATCCATGTCGTGACTATTCATTACCATTCCTTTTGTGCTATCCAACAACAAGTAAGGAAGCTTATGACGAAGGAAATATAAGAAGAAATGCTGAGGTGTCTTAATGATGCGTCTGGAACGTCGCACTCGACATTTATCTTGACAACACGAAAGTCATATTTAACGAGTACCTACCTATACAATAGCGAGACGTTAATATCTATGATAACTGAAAATGTCGGAAAGTATGTTTACTTCCATGAGACAATTAAATTTAAATTTCAGCTTTGATCAAGAAACTGTTGGGGTGGGCAGCGTTTGGAAAGTTTTGACAGAATTTTTCGTCACTTCTCTTTCGGTCTCAGTCTTCTCGTCTCTTTGGTAGATAAAAATCTTACAATGTGTAAAAACTAAGTCATTTAGCTATTCGCCCGCTATGACTTACACTGACTTACATTATCGCCGTATAACAATTTGTATGGATATTAAAAAATAAGTTTTTTTTTTGTTTTATAAGAGTAACGAACCATCATGCTCTTGCTACCTGGTTTAAAGTGGTCACTACCAACCACCCACGTACATCCTCAATCAAGAGAATGCTACCTGAGGTCACAGGTAGATGCGTTGCTACTCAACGTGTTCGCCTCGTGTAAAAGTCTAGCCGGTATCTCCACCTTTCAACTGAAACCCAAAAATTGCAGTGGCCCAGTCGAACTCTGAATTTATACTTTTGTACTGTCGAAAGTCGCATTATCCCCTATATAAAATATAATAATTATATTATCCCCTATTGTCTTCAGTATCGAGGTTCTGGAAGGTAGATGAAAGTATTAGAAGGTGATTCTATTTTCTATAGTAGAAAAAAAAGCAAAAGAAATATATTCTACAACAGAGTTAAATAATTTTTATACTGTCCTAGTCGATTGTAATTTTTTTCACTGTAATGTTTTATTGAAGATTTATCAACTTCCTTCCCTGAATGTTCTGAATGGAAATGTGTAAATTTTCCTCTAATTCGTATTCTGTGCACAAAAAATAAGTTGTGAGAATGAAAATCGATATTGTACCCCTGACGCTTCCAGGCACTTAGAACTTTACGACAGGAATTTCCTGAGCGGAACATCCTCTCGACAACTTACCGTACAATTATCACCATAAAAAGTAAAATTTGAATTTTTTCTGGATTAAGTTTCGTAATAAATTGAAATCCTTAGAGTTTTACATTTATACACGTACCTATTATGAAAAGAACATCAGGAATCTTAACGTAAAAGGTCGGCCATTAGTAAATCATTTAGAAATAACCAACTGCAAAGACACTTAACTACTGAAGTAGCTAAAACAATAATACCCCTGACGATTGCTATGTTTACGCTCGTATGTCAAGCAAATTTTATTCATAGCTATTTTGTGGCATGAAGTAATCTTCCACGAATTATGGTTTCTAGACAGGAACTATAAAATAGGTGGTAGAACCTTTATGGTTCAACCGGGGTAGTACCACCGCCCATTCCTTCTTGAAGTTTTCTTTTGCTTGAGGTTGTACGTAGATGTCCATGGGCGGCAGTGACTATTTAACACCAGGTGGCCTGCATGCTCGTTGACTACTCCTATAACAAATAAATAAAAAGATAGTAGATATACGTCTCATGTAAGTACATAATACAATAAATATACACCTGAATTCGATTCACTTACTAAAGTATGTTCAGTCGAGTACAAATATATGTCACAGTTGTGCCGCAATCAAACCTCAGAGAGTTCTAGAGCGTTTTCATTAAACGCGGAATAAGTTAAAACCAGTAGGTAGTTAGCCATTAAACTAACACAACTCGCTAAAACAAACTTAATTTTACTCGCATTTATATGGAGTTGTGAAGTGGTTGGTACTTTTTGAATGTATTTTATGTGTGAATCGTCTAGAATTACTTACTTATTTTATATTTATAGGGATTCCTAGTCTTAGATGTTTAACAAAAAATTGCAGATTTTTTTCCTATGTATAAATAATATTATGGTTATTATATTTATGTGTATTATAAAATACAATAACTATAAAATATAATTGAAGTTTTTGGCTGTGCGTAAAACAATTTATACTATCGCAAGGCATACCAGTATTACAATACTTATTTATGAAATAAAAAATTACGGTGATTTATAATAGGTAGTAGTACTTCTTTCCACCTGGAATTATTTGAATTGTGAACTGAAATTAAACATTTTGGAGAACCGATTGTCTTTATGAACACGCCATTTTCCCTTTTGTGTAACGGGAAAATAAATTGCTCATTAAGTAAGGTAAATTGAATAATTAATAAAGGTTTCGAAGTGGGAATATAGAAGTACAAATGAACTGAAGGTGGCCTAATAGGATTCTGGCGTGAACATTTTAATGAATACAATTATTATTCTCCGCCAAGATTGATTAATCTGATTTAACTTTATACACGTATGGGTATGCGTGGGCTTCATTTGTATAAAGAAGTAACCACTTCGTTTGTATAAATAGGTTAGTTATCCGGTTCATTTGTATAAAGAAGTTATTTGACATTATTGTGGTTGCTGGCTCTAATCTTGTTCCTCAAGAGTAGCCATGTGGACGGGTTTTTCCCCACAAGTGGAGAAGGCCTGGAGGGCTGGTCTCCACCACGTTGTTTCAGAGGGAATTGATTGAGAAAGATTAGTAGCCACCCTGTCACCCAAATGCTTTCACACCGCCCATACCCATCCCATATCTACTGAAACAGAACATGTATTAGCTTGTGACAGTCAGAAAGTAAAGTAAGTAGTAAGTAAGTTTTAATAAAAAGAGAGTTGATAGCCACGCTGGCTGTGCTAATCGTAAACGATCAACAAGGCTTAGTAGCGTCGAGCGCGGTTGGCAGTTGAGTGGGTGACCGCTAGTGGCAAAAATCATGCGCGTTTCCGTGCTTCTGTGGTCATTTTAGGCAGTCGGTCTCGGTTGTCATAGGTATATTATATTTACCTGTCTCCACCAATCAACACTGGAGCAGCGTGGTGAAGTATGCCCTAGACCTTCTTCACTTGTGGGAGAAGACCTGTGCTCAGCAGTGGACCACAAAAGGATTGCACACAAACTAACTCTTACTTCAAATATCTTTGAACGACAATAGACCGCATTGTGATCATTGAACCTTTTAATATTTTACATATCAAAAAACACAACAAATTGATCAGTAAAACTTTCCTTCTCCTCCTATTAGTGAGTCTAATGTTAGTCAAACTTTTGCCAGGTAGTAGAACCTTTATGGTTTGACCGGGGCAGTACCACCGCCACGCCCATTACTTCCGTGAAGCAATTTTTGTATTTCGCTTGAAAGATTGGATACGGGCTACACCTTAATCCTCAAAAGTAGCGATGCATCTACGTTTGACCTCCGGTATGAACAGTCTAGCTTGAGGTTGTAGGTAGATGGGCCATGGGCGGAGTCACCACTTAACGGTGGCCTGCATGCTCGCATGCCCGCAACTCTAATAACATAAAAAAATAAAACCTAGAAATAAATGAGATTTCAATATATAAAAAGAACACAAACAGGAATATTTACACAGGTCACTTTTTCAGGAAAATGTTTACAAACATTTTTCTCGGAGCGCTCATTTATTTGTTGTCAAAAGCACCAACAAGGAAGTCGAGTGCCACCCAAAATAGACTACTGTTTTTTTTTATTTATTATTTACGAGTATATCCTTTATGAGGCACGGGCTATTTTCTTACTAGTGTACATATGGAACATGCTCATATATCTATATATACTTCTATACATATAGTAAAACTGTAACTGGTCCGTATCTGTACATAGAAGATATTTAAGAAAAAAATGTACGAAGAATACAATACAAGGTCGATACAATCCTAATGTTTCATTTTTAGAATTTTGGACGAAGTCGCGGGTATCTGCTAGTCATGAATAAATTTAGAATTCGTTTGAAATTCAGAATTAAAATGAATAAAAGAACTCGACTTACATAATAAACATAAATTATTAAAAAAAGTATTTAATTATGATTTCCAAAATCATTTTTAACCGACTTAAAAAGGATGGAGGTATAAGATTTATAAGACGTATAGAACCTCCAATCCTTTTTGAAGTGTCTGTATTTTTAAGTACCTACCTATATCCACCTATATTTTCATCATTTTCAGTCATTTATCTTGAATAATACTAGTCAATTTTAATATTCAATTCCTAGTATAAAACCACTTTGTCAAAATGTAGCAAACTCTTGGATATTCAAGACAAATAACTTCCTTCTAAGAAAATTTGTAGAAACATTTTTTCTTGAAACGTTCCGCATTTATTCTCTGACAAAAATACGAGGAAAATCTGGGACTGGAAATTCTTGAAATGTTTTCATTGAGCACAAAGGCCACGATAACGAAAGCCTTCCGTGATCGTTCAAAATACTTTTGACAAGTATTTCAAGTAATTAGAAAAGAAAATTCTTTAAGTACCTTGTTTAACCAAAATCAGTCTGACACTTAGCACTTCCTGGTGGAGGTACATTTACACTATGTTTAAAAAACGATTTAAAACTATGGTCTATTTGCAGTTCGTAGAACATACAGTTCTCATTACCCACCCCGAGTGGTAGAGTGGCCCGCCGTAGGGTTTTAGTCGGTACGAGTCCAACATAACAAAACTTAGCTCTTTCTCTTAAGTGGCTAGGTATCCATGAAGGTTTCCCCAAGATAAGTTTTAAAACTGAACTCTACTTGAGCCACATTAGTAGACGTTTAAACTTACAATTATAAATAATACCTACTTCTCAGTAAAACCATATATAAGGGATGCTATATTCGGATTAGTCAATTGTGGTATACACAGATGTGGGAGGCGCTCCTACTTTGTCCCCGGGATTAGTACTTTTATATACCCTCATAATACTTTAAATAACATTCGCCATTTTTACTGTCCCATTGCTGGGCTAAGGTTTACTTAAAATGAGAAGGATAAAATAACATTACAACCTAATTTTTGATTACTAAAAGCATTTTCTTTTGCAATAGCGCGCAAACATTTTCTTTCCAATTCTTTGATAAATAACAACGTCTTGTGTATATGACGTCGTAACAAAATATTTATAACATACATTTCTGCGCCAATTTATTACACAATTATGTTTTACTCATAATAAAAAGGCTCTATCTTGCGTTCAGTTTCGGTCGGTATTTAATAATCAAAAACAGATTTCTCGACGCTCCCCTATGAACTGTTATTGGCTGTTAGATATATCGCGATGTAGGCGACCCACTTCAGCTCAGCGGGCTCGGATTGTGTTTGAAGGTAAATAAATAGAAGTCCATCGATCAACTAACAAGTGTCGGCCTTGAACTGGTTCCAATATTCACATAAATTGCCTCTCGATGATTTATTGTCTCCAGTATTACCTATGAGCGAACAACACCTCTTTGTGAATAGATCGATCACATTACCTAACGCACCACAGCGAGGTGGCGCAAAATATGCGTAAAATTAAATTTGTCTTCAACAACAGTACCATATTAAACACAACTTTATTATTATGAATAAATGATGGAAGATCTCTTTGGAGTAGTGATAGCCTAATGCTTAAGAATTGCGGTCCCCTACCCAGGGGTCAGGGTTCGATCCCAGGCACACACCTGTAATTTTTCGAATTATGTGTGTATTATAAATGAATTATTAAATTTATTTTATATTTATTTGTTTTATTAAATTTAAACATTGTGAGGAAACCTGCATACCTGAGAGTTCTACAAAATGTTCTCAAAGGTGTCTGAAGTCTCCCAATCCGCACTTGGCCAGGG
>DWTS01000300.1:0-10955 GCA_018250615.1 Oechydrus chersis rufus | reverse complement strand
AGGTATGCAGGTTTCCTCACGATGTTTTCCTTCACCGAAAAGCGAGTGATAATTAATTTATAATACACACGTAATTCTACAAAAATCAGAGGTGTGTGCCAGGGATCGAACCCGGACCCCCGGATAGGAGACCGCAATTCTTATCCACTAGGCTATCACTGCATGCCACGTTACGTTGATTATGTACTAATCAAATCTTTCATATTTTTGCTTGAAATATTTATCAATCAATCAACCACAACAGATTAAATATTTTAATAGCAAAATTAACATAATATGCAACTACAGAAAAAATAAAACGGTAGGTTAGAGCGCTACCGAATTTTATAACTGAAAAAACAATCGAATTTTATTCATTTATTTACTTTTGACATTGCCTTAATTAAAGCGAATTAATGGCTTGATTTTGCAAAGGTTTTACCAAAATAGTGCACTATCACAAAATTCCCGGGCTTACCTATATCTTCAAAAATAAAAGTTTGAAGTGAAAAGTAACACATGCACATGCATAATACAGGGATGACTTGGTAAGATTAACGAAATCTGCTTAATCATCGTAATTCTTAAACATTATCTGAAAAGCCGTAGAACTCGGCCAATAACTATGTCATTATGCCTATATACTGTATACCTTTACTTACATATTTCTGCACTTCGTAGGTACCTATTACAGTTTAAAAACTGTGGTTATGCAAAGTACGTACATGACATGAAGACTCCCGTTAATCGAAGCCTACCTGCGATTAACATCAGAAAATAATAATATTTTGATCCTATTTACGAGTAAGTTGTTTATAACATAAAGAAAAGTCTCTTGGATCTCCACATGTATCCCTATTATGCAAACAAATGCGTGAACGTTAGTCTTAAACCACTATTAACATAAGCCTGAATACCGGTAGTATGACGGACGCGAGCACGTACGGCTAACAGACCGTGACCGACTATTGTTTGTGTATACCCGAGTCTACCGGAAAAGGTTTTTAGTATTCCCTGCCTAAGCTGCTTTTCACTTTAATGACGTTTTCCACGACTCCTAGGCATGCATCAAAACTGCAATAGGAAATCGTTAGCGGCTACACGGTATACAAGATTTATGACTTTTTGCAAAGCCTGCTATAACACGTAATGTACATATAGTGTTTGTTACTCCAGTGATTGCAAGTCTTTGTTAGCTTTCAATGTTTCTTGTCTTGGATTTCTTGTTTTTCTATTTAGTTGCATTCTTCAAAGGCGTGTCAAGTTAAATTGGCCTTGATTTTGATTTTTATTTAAATTATAATTTTGATTTCAATTTTATTTTCAATTTTAATTTATTTTGATGTTGATTTTAATTTGAAGTTTGATGTTATTTTTATTTCGTTTAATTTATTGTTTTAATTTAATGGTGATTAACTTTGATATTGTTTATTAATTTTGATTTTTAATATTATTTAAACTATCACACTGCACTAGTGCATTAGGGTAAACCTGAATGTTAGTTGTAAGTTTTGGAGAATAAATAAATAAAAATATCTCCGTTGAGTTATTTCTTTTCGTATATGGAAAAAAAATAGTTTTCAAACGGGCACCAAACTACTACAATATACGTATCATCTTTCCCTAACACGATTACAACAAAATATTCTTAAAATAACTGATTACACTACAAAAGACTACAAAATAAACGTAATCATAATATCATACTACTTAGTACCTGCCTGTGGCTTCGCTTGTAAAAAAATATAAAAAACAGAAATCATGTACAAAATTAAATCGATACCATAATTTAAGCTTCTACGTATATTTGGAAATGATAAAATTAGTCACATGACTAGATTCCTGAAACTTCTTCTGAGAAATTTTGATATAAAGTACACATGATATAACAGGAATATAATACAAAATTATGAATATTAGTGGCTTCGATGAGCCGTGAAAGAAACAAACAAACTTACTACTTTCACTAAAAACTAATTCACGTGTATAATATTGGATTAAATTACATGATTGTGATTCACACTGATAAGACATAGTGGGTCTTCAAAGGGTAAATTTCATTTATATTAATATTTTTGACATATTAACATGATTAACGGGTAATAGAACTTTGCTTAACTACTATTTATATATGTATCTGGGGCCAACTTCTTTGCAGAAGAAGAAATTACGATGCAAATCAAATCATACATAGGATTTTTTTTCAACATTCCTTCAACACAACTTCAATATGCTATCATTTTTGGCATAAAGTTACTATTTTTATTTTGAGTTATAGACACAACACGTTTGAACTTAAAATTTAGTACGTAGAGTAGGACATAGAGAATAAGTAGAGTACCATAAATTAAAATTCTGTAGTTTTTTTTTTGCGTGAAATGTTTACCAAATATGTACCACATAATTCTTGGAAGAGCACACGTACGGCAACGCACTAACTAAGAAATATACTGATTACAAAAAAATATACATATATAACGCATTACTAATCGAACTGCTCATTACGTTAAAATACGAGTAATCAGGAAGTTAGGCGTAGAGTTGTTACACGAGCTATAGTTTCACGCAAAAGTAACAAAGAATGCCGGTATCATAACATCAACGTTGCTTTCTGCTAAAACAATGGTTACTTAAACATCGCACTCGAAGAAAGGGAAACTTAGTTAGTCTAATTACGTTGTTAAAATTTATTGTTCGTAAAACCCGAGACGTTCGGGTGGGGAAACGTGAAAAATTTACCAAATAGCATAGTTTTTATCTATACTTAATTTAACTTAGATACTTATATGATTTTAATCGCATTATTACTGGACGAGTTTGGAACACTAAGAAGTGATTTTTGAAGTTCTTATTTGTCATAAGGAGAACTTGGTATGTACGAGTATGTATGGCACTTTAATGGTAGGCCTGTTTCAAAAATAAGGGTAAGTTAATTCCATTTTGTCCCAAGGAGTGGCAGCGTGTCTGTGACCGAATTCGAGTAGGAATCATATTCTGTTCTTTGTATGGCTGCAGCCCTTTTTGTGACCCACTCTGTATAAGGGATTTTCTGAATATTACAACTTAATGGGTTGATAAGGATGCCAGTTGCTTGATATGATAAAGCATACATCAATTCCCATAAGAAGAGTCGTGGACCGCAGTTTGATTTGAATTGGTTAACGATGATGCACTAATAATGTATTAATTGATGGTGACATTGTAAACAGATTTTCCAAACAGCATGCACTAAACTTTACCACTTAACGAAAACAGAACGGACACAACAAAAATAATCACACATGGAACCTTACAAGTATTCGTTCACTTCGTCATCATCGCCGGCGTCACCTCCGTTATCGGACAGGCTGTCACCGGACATATCGGCCCGGTCGGTCCGGTCGCGGACGTACTCGCCCGGCACCGACATCGTGACTGTTATCAGTGCCAGTTAACCCGCAACTGACTGGTCAATGGTGTGGACGGTCGAACGACTCGTGCCGATCGGCGAAAGTATCGGAATCAATGCTTCCTATTACGGTTTTTTTTTATTATTGAGCTTGAAATTTTGCATTTCATTGCGGCGTGTTTAGTTTACACAGCTTGCGCGACGATACCATGCATGCGTATGGTTATTTGATGATTATCATAATGCGGTAGGAAATAATAGAGTTGAATATAATCGATTTGCGTTTCTTCAATGACAGGCAACGTTGTTATTATTTTTTTATTAATATGTCACTTTGAGCTCACGCTTTATTAAATAAAAAAGATAAGTAAGTCTATTCACGTATGTGATAATGGCGAAAAGAGAGATGACGACACTTACTTCCATATCATAAATCGCATAAATATTAGTTCCTACCTAACAGAATATTAAGATAATATTATTATTTTATTTTGTTGTTGGTAGTTTTTAAATTTGTTATTTTATTGATAAAGATAAATTTAATTTTTATCATAATAAATTCACTAAAACTACTGACGAAAGTTGACAAAAAGATTTACATCTATGACAAAAAGAATAACGTTAATTGCAACCTTCATCTTCCAATATAAGAAATACATGAAAGTCAATATATGTACCTACTAGTAAGAATTGATTCTGCCTGTCCGAGTAGATAAAGAGAGGTTGGATGATAATTTAACCAAAAAGCGAGGATGATTGATGAATTCCTATGATACTTCGTTCGATTTAAATAGGCTTAACCTTTGCCAAAATCAAAATCTCATCACATTAAGATACTGATAAATGATAAAATCATCTATACACAAAATATACGAGTACCTTTGTAGATACTATTGGGAGCCAACATTACCACTGTATTTTTAAACGGACTCCAGATTCTGGTGTAATTAATACGGTACATCCCGGATATTTTAGTGATGTACTCACTCAGTTTATTCAAACTGTTTCAACGCAATTATTTTCCATAATGTGGGTTGGTAGGTATATTAATGTTATTTGTGATCCTTTTTATATTCCTTATTTCCTTGTGGACTTACGGGCTCAGTAGTACTGTCTCTACCACCTAGTAATCTCCTCGTATTAACGTAATAAGACCACTTCAATAATTTTTCTCTGGCATACACGCAATGACGATTCCACTGAAAACCCAAGACACACAGCTTCCTTTTCTCAGTTGTAAATCCTGCACTGATTACACTGGCCATACCAAAACGCACTATTACAATATTGACTCAATCTTATGACGTGTTATCGATACGGGAAACAACAAACATTTTATTAAAAAAAATCGAGAACCCCCACCATCAATTTCTTTTAAACAATGTTGTTGTAAAATGGTAGATTTCGTTATGACAACCACTGGACTTGAGTGAAAAATAGCCATTTCCGCGTATCCGTCCCGTAATAAAAACGTAAAAACCGCGACGATTCAATTTAAAAAAAACACCATTAAAATTAAAAAAGAAAAACGTAAACAATTCGAATACTTGCATTCGACGTTTGAACCGCGCTATGTTGACGCACGGCATGGCTGTCGTCAGCTGCCAGACGCGCCACAGTCGCAGTGGAGGCGATCCCACGTCGCGAACTCAGGCGTTCCGCGCCAACGCAGCTCCGACCCCAACTGGCAGGGCTGCACGAGTTTTTTCCGAAACGACTTTTACGATGCATTGTGTTCTCAAAGTCGGCAGCTGACAAAACTGTTGCTTAATCGCTGAATCTCATTACGAAAAGAGATTCTTACACGCACACAATGATATATCGCCCCGAAACGTTTGCGATGTGGTAGGTCAACTTTTTTTTTTTATATTTTTGTGAGAACCATTGAGACAAAAAGCATTTAGTTTTAAAATTGTTTTTAATAAATTACGAACGTCAAGATCTAATCGTTGGTACTGTTGGTAGGTATCCATTGAAACTAAATCAAAGACATTTGCTCTACTGTTGCATGTACAGAACAGATAAAGCAGAAACATGAGAGGGAGAACATTATAGTGATAGCTGGCTATGGCGCAATCATACTATCTTTAGGAGATATTTTGTCGATTATGCCCCTTGTAACTATTGGAAAATGAAATAAGACAAGCCGAGAAAACATATTGTATTAAGCAATATAGGTATTAGCCAATCTGGTGTCAGTATTAAAGTGATGAGTAACCACAGAGTAGTCGTTACATATCATTACAAGCAAAACCAAAACAATGAAAGGCACCATTGTCCCGTGGAAATTGGGCCGTAGGTATCTCTGGTTGGTGTAATGGCAATAAAGCCATTCATGACCTCGAATTATTACTGGAAATAAACACGTAAAATTTAATCGCGACACAGCTTTATTTACTAAGAACGAAAATATCGTCCATAGTCAATTATTACGAGTATTTATTGAATACGAACATTACGAGCTGATGGTGATCGTTTGCCCATGGACAATCTCTGGGGAGTGAAACCACGAAAGGGTTCTGTCACCTTTAAGGTGCCCACACATTTTGGGTAACAGTCTGCCGGTCGATATTAATTTGTCAGTCCATCAAAAGAGGTACACACACTCGCAGTTCTATATAATTTTGGTCAAATTAAAACTTATTGATAATTGACAGGTTGACAGGCGGACTGCAGGCAAATATTGTTAATCTGTAAGCACCCTTAGAGTTAAGATAGTTTTTGTTATAGAATAAAAGAAAGTTAGACCGGCAGCCCTAGTATAGTTATTACAGAATAAGAGTTACCTAGCTACTCTAAACACTATGTAATTCGTAGAACGCAGTGCAGTTTCACATTGAATGCAAATGTTACGACCCACGAGCATTTTTTTCTCAATGCTGTAATGAAACACAATGTGTGTGTTTGATGAAAGAACAGAACGATATTAATTAAATTCTCATTGTAATTATACCTACTCCTAGACTTGGGTAATTTAGATAATGTACTCTTCTCTGAGGAATAAATTAAATGGAAGATAAAGTTTATATGAAAATAAGTGTTGCTACGAAAAACGTACCGATCGATGGATCGCAATAGACATTCTATGTGAAAGAACCTGCATGATTGTAGATGAGTAGATCGTGGATTTAACATGTCGATGAAAACGTTAGTTGTATACATAAATGTTATAAAAAATTAAGTTTCAATAGTTTAATCTAAATTATATTAATGATTGAAATGTTGACCGTCATAAATACACTGCTGCTGACACTGCATGAAACTGTACCATACTTTAGGCAACCTTTTTTAACAATTTTTACCTCAAAATCTCTAACATATTGTTTATTTAATACTGGGTTGTTTGTTGCGACAGATCTTTTAGAAAATGTTAGTAAATAATTAAGTTCTCGAAGGAATTATCTCAATGATTGTAATAAATACCGCAAGGAAATCTAATTAATCAAATCAGTAAATGCAAGCTTCCCAACGTATCTACTTAAAGTATGTAGTACATACTTTAAGTAGATACATTGTACATATAAGAGAACATACATGCAATGCGCGGTTCTGTACTCGTATATGTTCTAGCAACGAAACTCGGAATAGAATTGCCGCTTCTTTCATTTAAGGCGCAACGTATTATGTAGAGTCTTCGATTTTATTAAACTTAATAAAGTAAAGTTAGCCTAAAGTTTTATATTGCCGCAGTGCTCCGAAATTATTGAAATTAAGAGCTAATTATTGTTTTAAGAGTTATAGATTATACAGACATTATAGGAATATGGGACGTTCAGTAGGCAACTCTAAATCAATGTAGAGTCTCGCAGAATACGTAGAATAAATACCTTATTAAGAAAAAATATATGTCCATTATGTTTTGAGACTTAAAGACTTGTGGTAACTGTACTACTCCGCGGTTGGATTATTTTTTTATTTCTTTCAGGGATACCTCCAAGTACACATGCCCTGCTAGCTGTGTTGATTGTAAGCGATACGAACGAGACAATTAAAGTCAAGCAGCGTCGTCCGCGGTTATTATCGATAGATGGCAGTCCTTATAACGTATCGGAAGCCCTATATGCTCCAGGCCTTGACAGCAGTGGGCCGTCAAAAGGGTTACAGGCAGGCATAAATCATTTTTATTGTTTTTATTATAATCGTAAGTACAAAGTGTGTTTATTTTTAATACGTTTTGTGTACAAATATGCGTATTGCAAACATAACATAACAAATGGGAACGTAAAAACTGGTCGATAGTCGGCCCAATTCTTCGCTTCATCGGTTAAGACGTGAATCATGTATCAAGAAAATCCTTTATTTTGTTTTGTGTATCGTAGTTTTATTGTACAACACGTCTATGGTACTAGTACTTGAAATTCGACTATTGTATTTGTTTTAATCAGAAAATCTCACCGTTATCATCATCGTCTCTCTTTCTCTCATAAGAGGATATCTACTAATACGCGTTTTAAATCGAATCATTTCCATTATGATCATGTTAATTTTGTATTCATAATAATTTATTTTGTTTTCCTCGGGGGAGCCTTTCACCCTAGAGGACGTGTCCCCAGGTGGCGGATAGGGGGATGCCCGTCAGGTACGTAGTACCTGAAGGGTAGGGGGGAAATAAAATACCCCCCGCGGACCAAACAGGCCGGAGAAGGTAACTCCGTTACAAAACCCTGACTGTAAGCTTCTTCGACATAATCGGAGTAGAGGTTACAGTTATGCTGTGTGCTTGGACTGGAGTACACAGAAGGATCGGCGGCGGATGAACTCTTAAGGAGTCAACGGCGGCGACCACATCTTGAGAAGATGAAGGTCTTGGCGTCAGGTGACAACCGGCCGTAAAACTATAGTCAAATTAATTTCTCCTTGTGCAATCATGACAGCGAACCATAAAAAGAATATGTTAAAAGCTAGGGCGTCCCCCGTAAGCGACGGTGATACTCCGAACCCGAATGCGAAAGATGCGAATTCGAAGAAATGCGATTACTATGCTAGGGCGTACCCCCGAAGCGACGAAACTGACAAGAACAAGAATTCGCAAACAAAAACTACACAAAGACTACGGCTAGGTACATGGAACCTAGGATCAATGACAGGACGCAGTGCAGAATTAAGCGACATACTATACAACAGAAACATAAATATATGCTGCATTCAGGAAACAAAGTGGAAAGGTTCGAAGTCCCGAGACATCGGCCACGGATACCAATTTATATATCACGGAGTAGACACTAAACGCAACGGGGTAGGAATCATACTAGATAAAGACCTAAAACAGAGAATCGTTAACGTTGAACGGAAAAGCGACAGGCTAATTAGTGTAAAATTGGCCCTAGATAACCAACCAGTATTAAACATAATCTCAGCATATGCACCTCAGGCAGGCTGTACCACGTCAGAAAAGGAAATTTTCTGGGAAGAATTGGATGAAATTTTGCAAAACATCCCACAAGAAGAACTTATCCATATAGGGGCGGACTTGAATGGTCACGTCGGCGAAAACAACGATGCATACACTGATGTGCATGGGGGATACGGATATGGGACACGTAACCAAGAAGGATTGGAAATTCTAAATTTTGCTGTAAAATATAACTTTAAAGTCATAAATACATTTTTTCGAAAAAAGGACGAACACATTATAACATATAAAACTTCTAAGTGTAAAACCCAAATTGATTATATTATATCAACGGGACCCATGAGAAAGTATTACAAAGATTGCAAAGTAATACCTGGAGAGGCTTTAACGTCACAACACAGATTGCTTCTTGCGGTTATGGATTTGCCAAAACCCATCAGAGTACTAGCAGACAAAACCGAACGAATAAAATGGAAAGACCTCCACGGCGATAAGGGATCACAGCTGCAAAACAAAATTAAAAATTACTTACAAACCGATATTAACAATAACAAAACAGCAGATACAATGTGGTCCGATTTCGAAAATTTCTGCCAAATTCACGCAAAACTGTATCTAGGAATATCTAAAGGTGGCTTAACCACCAATAAACACACATCATGGTGGAACAAGGATATCAAAGAGATCATAAAAGCCAAACGAGAAATATTTAAGACCTGGCAGCAAACTAAGTTAGAAGACGATCGATTAGAATACAAATCTGTAAAAGCAACAGCTAAATCAGCCGTAGCACAAGCCAGAGCATTCTCTAGACAAACTTTTTACGAAAAATTGGACAAGGCACCTAACGATAACGCAATCTTTAAAATAGCCAGAGAGCGACACAAGTCTACGCTGGATATTAAACACAATAAGTACATCAAAGATGAGCAAGGTCAACTCTTAACCTCAAACGATACCATCAATAGGAGGTGGAAGATGTATTACGATCAACTATTAAATGAGGAGTTCCCAAGCGAAAATTTGACGCTATTACCACCTACGGAGGGGCCTATAGACTGTATTCATATGCAGGAAATCAAAACTGCACTGTGTAAAATGGAGCTACATAAAGCTATTGGCCCCGACAATGTACCAGCTGATATCTGGAAACTACTGCAAGATGTTGCTGTACCTTGGCTCACCGAACTATTTAACAAAATACTCCTCGAGACCAAAATTCCAAGATCATGGCGTTCCAGCTTTTTATGTCCAGTGTATAAAAGCAAGGGTGATGTGTCTGATTGTAACAACTATAGGGGCATCAAGCTGACATCACATACTCTCAAATTATGGGAACGAGTAATAGGTGCTCGCATATCATCAATGTCCCACACTACCCAAAATCAATTTGGCTTCACGGCCGGCAGATCGACAATAGAAGCTATACAAACCCTTCGCATACTAATGGAGAAATGCAGAACTAACAGAGAAAATCTGTACTTTGCTTTTATAGACCTAGAAAAAGCATTTGACAGGGTCCCAAGGAAACTGGTGTGGCAGTCACTACGCGCACAAAACATACCAGAGGCCTATGTATCTTTGGTAATAGACATGTATGATGGCGTTAACACACAAATCAAAACTCCCGCCGGTATCTCCGATGCATTTCGGGTAAAAGTTGGGGTCCACCAGGGTTCGGCTTTGAGCCCTTTGCTCTTTAACTTATGTATGGATTACGTCACCAGGGGTATACAAACACCAATTCCCTGGTGTCTGATGTATGCGGACGATATTGTGCTGATTGAAAGGTCGGCATTTCATCTGCAAGAAAAGTTCAACGAGTGGATCAGAACACTTGAAAAACATGGGCTGAAAGTTAGTCGCTCCAAAACCGAATATATGGAATGTGACCTAGGTGGGACTGAACAGCTAAATTGCAGCGTAAAAATCGAAGACGAATCATTACCGAAAGTAACACGCTTTAAATATCTCGGGTCCATCGTGACAGCGGACTCCCGTATTGAGGAAGATGTGGACCATCGAGTGAACACGGCCTGGTTAAAGTGGAGAACTCTCTCTGGAACCCTGTGCGACCCGAGAATGCCTCTAACAACTAAAGGCAAAATATACAAGACCGCCGTAAGACCCGCTATGCTCTATGGCGCGGAATGCTGGACTGCTCTCAAAAAGCATGAACAAAAACTGCACACAGCAGAGATGAAAATGCTCAGATGGGCGGGTGGCGTAACACGC
>DWTS01000299.1:0-10956 GCA_018250615.1 Oechydrus chersis rufus | reverse complement strand
AAATTTTATGCCGTATCTGGCAACACAGTCGTGAACCGCCTGCATTGGTAATTTCAGCAAATTGGCGCTATTGTACTGCGCGCCAACAATTACGCCCATTGAAAAACTTAGGCGACGTCGTCTCTACGAGTTGATAAAGATGTATTAAGACCATTACGTAGGTACTAGGTATTTATTCGCCGCTAATAGGTGTAGAATGAATAAAATATTATATATGTAACGTCAAAGGTTGTTTCTTCTTTGACTTAATATGTTTTTGCGTTATAAAAAATTGTTTACATATTTACAAAAATGTTAACGTTTTTATGTTATGTTTACCAATTCTGGGCATTAGTGCCTGCTCGCAAGGATCCTAAAACCCACGAATTGCGAACTGCATTCAACGATGTTTCCGGTTCAACAAAGAGGCAGGTGACCAAGGCCAAATCTAGGTACATCGGTAGAATTGGCGATAGGCTAGTTGGCTATCCCTTTGGTAAAATCACATAGGTTCCACCACTGAATTCAGATATCAATAGGCACTCATTGCCTGTAATGACAGTTTTTTTAAACTTTTAAACGCAACGACCATGCTGGCCACCTGGCTTTAAGTGCTACCACCCATCCCACATATACGAACAATCTCTAGAAACTACCTTCCTTGTTGAGGTTATTTGATGACGCGTTACTACTCCTAATCACTAAGATCTTCGCCTCAATTAAATTTATTGTTTACATAACAAGTACATCCACAACGTTCAACTGAAATACAAAATTGCTTTCATGAAGAAATGGATGGATGGATGTGTCGGTGGTACTTTTCTAGTGGAGCCATCTCTATATCAAAGTCTCTATCATTTTCTTTAACACCAGATTGCCTGCCTGTTCGTTACTCCATTAAAAACTATTAAAAGATAAATGTGTTACAATATAACGAGCAAAAAATGATTTAAAACGGATCTGATAAAGCGAATGTAATTTAATTTTATGGCAACGTACAATTCGTGTTAATATCCGCCAGAAGAGCCTTTGTCAACACTAATTGGTGTTTTCATCGCGAGCGCTTCACGATTCCGCATCGACGCTCGATATTGAACACGAGAGCTGTTCCCACTGTTCATTATTGACGATATTTCGAAACATAAATACGAAACATGTATTGCCTGTAATTCTTTTATGCCCCACTGCTGGGCTTTGTTATCTCCACACAACTGGGAAAGGTTTGGGGCGTTCTTCATTGCACTGCTCCAATGCGGTTTGGTGGAGATTGGGATACTTATTAAATTCACACTCTCACAATATACTTGTAATAATAAACTTGACTTCTACTTAATATCAAATTGTTTGTTTGACACTCTTTATTGAAAACAATGGGCGGCCTTATCGCTACAAGCAATTTCTTCCAAGCAACCCAAAGTAAAAACAGATTAAATAGGTGAAATATGGAATAATTTTCTGTATGTTTATTCGCTATCATTTTAAATACTCCTTTAAATATTGTTTGGTATGTATTAGGAAACTAGCAAAAACGTCTCTAAAAGTATTATAAGGAATTAAACGAACAATATTATCCGCGTTAATATCTGCGAAAAAAGCCTTTATCAACACTAATCGGTGCTTTCATCGCGAACGCTTCACGATTCCGCATCGTTGCTCGATATTGAACACGAGAGGTTTTCTAGTTCTAGTTGTTCATTATTGCCGATATTTCGAAACATAAACGAATATTAAACTAGCAGAATAATTATAATAATAACTAACACCTTATTCATTTTGTCTGGCGATCATAGCATAGGCGATGCCTAATTTCGGATAGGATGGTCACGTGTGTGAAAAAAATTGTTGCGATTAAATGAAAAATGGTGGGTGTTAGCTATACTTTCACGGTATCACCAGGCATGTATGTTCCTTTTCAAATGCTTGTAGTCCAATTATGTTTTAGATATATAGTACGCAAAACCAGTAGTTGTAAAAATATAAATAGGTATTACGAAACACATTTTCAATTTTTCAGTTTACTTCTATCTATTCTTCGGTAAGCAAACGTTATGCGGTTTGTAGAAAACTGAAATATTTGTGTAGGTACGTTCCCCAGAGGATGCTGTAAGATTCAGGAATTGAGCGAAGTTGCAAGACAGCGCGCCCCGGGGAGGCAGTATGCTTATCGAGTTCTGAAGATAGTGAAAAATAAAGATAAAAATTCTTTTTGTTTCTAACAGATTGTGTTCGGTTACCTAAAAAAGAATTGGAACTTCCTAAGTTCAGATAATGCTTGTTTATTAATGCTTATATTATATATAATTTTATTATACTTCTTTACTATTTTAATAAAATAGATTGTTGCCTCGTGCTGGTATAAGGTTAATGTCCACACAACCTGGTCCCTATTAGAGGTCTGTGTTTTGATATAACAAGAAGTTAAAGAGAAAAGAAATTGTAATTAAATTATTATCATATAATTTCTTTTCATATTTTTAATGACCTCTTGAAATGAAACGATTTTATATCCATATCAATTTGCTATGACAATTTGAATAACGCCAAAAGATAACGACGGACAATTATTTATAGCAGTCATACTTCGAAATTTAATTAATTCCTCATTATTTTTACTTCCGCAAATAATATATGTATATGTATTGTAGAGACTTTTTTTATAGACATTGAAAATTCCCATCTTTTTTATTTAAAACTTTTTTCTCTCTTTTAGATATAGTAGTAAAAACCTACAACCTAACAAATTACCACTTTACAAATGTCTTCCTTTTCCAAACAACATTAAATGGCGCGTACAGGAACTTTGAATTATATATGTACGTGAAATATATAAATCGAAGTACAGCATGAATAGATAATTGTGCCTACCTACATCTAGAACACAGAAAATTACTCGTTATCGAACCCACAACTTTTAATTCGGCCGCCAGTGTCTCTAACCAAACGCAAAAGGCTATATTCAAAATGTTTGTAAATATGGCCAGTTTCGCCGCAATCGAAAAGTGCTCTGTCACGTTTATCTGTGAATACCACGCTCTCGGCTCCGGTCGGATTAAGCTTATATTTTTGCACCGAACGTGCCACATCGTGTGTGTTAGCTTAACAGATTTAACATTATGAAAACACGCTGCTTTCATAGTGGAAACTGTCGTACGTTCAAACATTCAACTTGTAGGTAGTTTGGTAGTGGGGTTATGTCACAGAGTAAAAATACGGTATTTACTCCTGTGGTTATATGGAGTAAAATAAAGTTGCGGACAGTAATAGTATAAAATAATAATGGTATTAAAGTTTTATATATAATTAATGTGGTGATGCATTTTATTTGTGATATTTTTTAAAATAACCCACATATAATATACTGTAAATATTTTTGATGTGAAATATCTATTGGCTGCTTTCAACCACTCTATTCTTTATTATTATTTTAGTCAATTTTTTTTATTTGTTTGATTTTTATTTATTAGAATTCTGAATCCATCCATCAGCCTTTGGAGGTCCACTACTGGACGTAGGCCTCTCCTAAACGGCGCAACTCCGACCGGTCCTGTGCCTTCCGAATCCAGCCAAGTCCAGCTGTCTTCAGATCATCAGTCCAACTGGTCGGGGGTCGATCTGTGCTCCTTTTTTGAATTCTGAATATTCACTGCGATGTTTCACATCCATCGGGCGTCCCGTGAGAGCCAATTTTTTTTAACTATCATGCGTATTGCCAGCTCTTGAATGTTTTGATACATTTTCAGATTTTATTTTTATTATCCTCGTAGCACCGAAGCGAGTACAGTGGAGGATTTAAACAATTTCTCTTTCCATAAAACCCAGCGCTTAACTCGTACGAGTGAAAAAAGCAATTAGAGCTGCACACAGCGCCATAATGCGACAAGCCGACAACACTTTTAGCTTAAAAGCTTGCCCTCCATAGGGTTGACACTGTGCTTAAAATTAGTACCTACTTACGTAACTGATAGTTAAAACTTAATATTTATCTTGTAAGTGCTTCTATTTACGCTTAAATTTGGTTTTTATATTAACATAACGGTGTATTAAATAATATAGAATTAAAATGGTTAAGTACTAAAAACTGTGAAACTAAAAATCTTCGTTTTCATCTTCGTCAAATAAGAAAAGTCTAGTAGGTAGGTACATACGAGGAACCAGACAATTTACAATTTTGTCTGTCATCCTAAAGTGACAACCCTACAATGTCACAAAAATGGAGAATAAAAGGAAGTCAGAATACATTTTACTTATATGGCGCATGTGTCGTTTGTGAAAATGTCATTACATTTCCTACGTATGAGTGCATGTATGAATTAACTAACGTTTAACCAGACCTAGAAAAAAAAGTTAAGCAAATTTTACTGCAATATGAATTATTCGGGTTGGTTTATATATGTCTATCCAATGAAATACAAATACCTTGGATTGTAGTGACCACTTATAATGATGCTGTAATATGTATACTAATAATAATATGGAAAAAAAATGTCCCTGTGTATGTATTTTTTTTACTTTACCTGTAAGGAACACTAGATTCCCAAATTTTTTAAGAATATCATTCTCATAAATTGTATACCTAACAAAAACTATATCTTTGTTAGCCGATATTGTTTTTAAACTATACAAACTCGTACTCGGATCACTATACTCTAATTTCTTAATGCATCTAACTCAAATCACAAAGACAAGCTTGAAAAACAGGCGTTTTTGCCGCAAACGGACGCCCATTCAGCTCGAATGCACGCTCTATCTTAGTAAACATTATCAATAGTTTAAAATGTACACAAGTCGCAAGGCTACGCACGCCTGAATAGACAGATACGAGTATAATTATGTTTATTTATTGAACCGCTCTGTTAGTTTAGTACTGAGTTGTTTTTCTAATCCGATCGATACGAACGGTATATTCAAATCGTTTCAAAATGAACCTACCCTAACCTAAATCCTGGGAATCTGGTTTTGTGTTAACAGCTTTCTGTTGAAATCGAGTTTGGTTTATCTAAGACTAAGGGCTCCTACACACTGGCGTTTTATGAGCGAAAAGTTACCTATATGACAGAAAAACGTTTGCAGGGTCAGCTAGTAATTTATATGTTTACGTGTGGTTACTATAGTGAGCTATACCAGCCTGTCGCACAGAAGGTAGGTACATTCGTCGTCAGTCGAAAATCGAAATGTTTTTTTTATGTATATATGTGTGTATCTATGTGTGCTATGCTAGTTTTACTAGCTGACCTATGCAACTTCGTCTGCATCACTAAGATATTTCAACCCATTGGGGATTGAATTTTGAAATATCCTTTCTTAGTGGATGCCTACGTCATAAGAAGAAAATGTGTGCGGAATTTTAAGTATCTAGACTATCTAGCCCTAAAGGGTTTGGCCTGTGCGTTGATACATCAGTCAATCACTTTTGCCTTTAATATACATAGATTAGCATACATAAGTTCCGATATATCAATTATATATAGGTAGGGAAAAGTAAAAAACGAAAGAACGATTCTACGCTGGCCAAAAAGTACGGATTGCTAGACTGCACATACTGTTGAGAACATTTTGTGTCGCAGGTATGTTTTATATGTCGCAGGTTTCCCTTCCTTACAATCTTTTGCTTCACCGAGTGATATTTTCTTTAATATTCACATGATCAAACATCTGAAACGTGTGCCTAGGATTAACTATTAGACTAACACAGCTTATTGAATAAGAGTATAACTATGCAACATTGTGATCGTGACAATAAACCCGTCACTTAAGCACTTTTCCCTCAATCCGATTATAGGTCAGTTCTGTCATGCTATTATCGTAGATTGTAAATAAATGGATTAACTTGGCTATTTGCTGGGTATAGCAAAATTGTGAACTATCATCATTATTCATGTATGCGAATAGCAAGTCGAAGCAAATTCGACATGAATTATGGCGTCAAGACATCGCAGCGGAACTAATGTACGTCAGTCTGTCACTACTGAAATATGGACATTGGACAGTCAGCTATTAAATATGCATAAAATTGAGAAAAAAATATATGGAGAGTAACCTGAACTATAGCTTTCCTCGTCAATATTTTACACAAGAAGTGGCAAATAAGTAGGACTAAAAATTATTTCACTAACATGATTGTGATCATCACATTATGAGTTATTTTAAGACTTAGGGAATTCTCAATCTCGTACCAGTAAGGAATTGTTTATATAACAGCATTCTTACGTGACCTGGTATATATGTGTTTTTTTTCTTGTTCTAAACCTTGAGTTTGTCGTAATTTATTTGGGAAACATTCATTAAAACATTGAAATATACTAGAAGATGAGATCGAGTTGCGCGTCACTTAATAAATTTACCGCATCAGACCCACACGGTTGTTCCAAGACAAGTAAAGAGGCCACATAGTAGCCACAATTAAAATGAAAAGCTGTATTTAGTACCAAACATACAACGAAGCAAGAACTTTTAGAAACAAAAAAAATTATAGTCAGAGCCTCTGTGATCGCTCGCGCTTGCTTCATTAGTATGTAGGAAAAAACGTGGGAAGATGCAACTCTCTCTAGCTGTATATTCATCATCGCTTATTAACTAGCCGACGGGTCAGATCGTTATTGACCGCTATGAGCTGTGTACGTAGAAGTACGAGTAAACACAAAATAGCTACCAACCTATCGCTAGCTCTTATATTAGGGGCATGAAATACAAAAATGTTCGCTCGAAAATACCTCTGATTAACATGAATATGTATTCTTGCTCTAGTTGTTCGTTATCGCTAAATTTATGTTTTACACTTTATCCGAGCACAATTTGGGTCTGCATTGTATAACGAAAACATGGAGATATTTCTAGTTTGTAACAAGTTTGTTTCTACAACACTTTTCAGATAAATTCCATCGGATTTCAGATAAAATAAACGAAGCAGTGAACAGAAAAAGTAGGGCGGTAAAAGCAAACATTTAAAAAGAACAAAAAGTAAGCAGTTTCACTGAAGTAGAAGTAACGAGGCAACGGCTAGTGCATAATATATTTTGATAGGAAAGTTCAGGAAGTGTTCTTAGTTATACAAGTTTTGTTAGGAACTAAGAGATTCTAGGCCACGCCGAGAACACCTGCCGAGCTCGGCGTTTATCGTAAAAGTTTTATCTTACATTACTACCAGCTTTCGCCAGCTTTTTCGCTTGCCTGGTTTTATTTTTATCACTCAATCCCCTATATCTCAGCGTATGGTACTAAGCTGGAAAGAGTTGATGATGTTTATAAAGTTGCTGTAATCCAGCAAAGAGTGCCTTCTTGTCCTTGGGTATTTTTTTGTTTTTTATAAGAAAAAATATTAATTTTGTGTAAGTGGAAGAATATGGAAATATATTTTATTAGAAGTAACATAGAAGTTTATATGTAGGTACGTATGATGTACAATATTATTATTGGGTAATATTGCACATCATATATATAACATCATAGGGGGTAGATTAAAAAAGGATGCTACAGCAAAAGAAAAGCAAAAACACCTTTGATGTAGGAAGATTTTCCTTATTTCTATACACATATCTACTACAGTAACATTATGTTTACGTAACATCAATCAACCTTAATGTTGAACTACTTCTTACATCGTCCAAATGAAACTCCAATATCAGACTCGCATCTCACCATAAATAACCGGAACATAAAAAGTGACCTCGGCATTAGTACGAAGTAGGGTCCTGATGAACTACATAATCCTGAAGGAGAGCGCCACATTCCGCCTCAATCAAGCGTAACGAAGACAAATTTAAGCTCACCTATCTCGGCCAGCCCGGATTACGAGCGGGTTGCAAACGTATTCATATGTGTGGCGGAATTCAAAATATTTTCATATGAATGCGAATCGTGCTTAAATTGTTTTGACTGCATTCAAACTACGTACTGTTATTCTCGTAAATCTTTTAGCGTGTCTAGAGACCGTCTTTACAAAACGAAGGTTTAGAGAATATTTCGTTTTAAAGCATGTGAATATATGTTTTTTTTTATATTTGATAAGTTAGTGCTTGACTACAATCCCACCTGTGTTTCTGATTTGGCCAAAATTGTACAGAGAACTGCGAGATGGTCTCTTACGATAAATTGGTAGGTTAAAATCGGCAGGCGAACTCTTAATGTGTAGACACCTTAAGTTTAATATCCTTTGTAGCAACCACAGAAGTTGAACATGTAATCTTTACAATAAATAAATAAACATTCAAGTACTATAAGTATTTTTGGCTTATATTCCAAATCAATAAACTTGTTGTGATGAAAAAAAGATGCCGATTACACAGTTTTAAAATAAATACGTAGAGACAAGCCTTGCCTAATGCAATACAAAAAGATTTTTAAAAGATATATTGCGTTTGCGTTAGAAAAAATCAAGATAATCTATTTCCTCTCGGATCCCAGCGTATTTGACATCAATCACATCTTATGAAAAGAGAAAATGAGGTCGTGAATGAAGCACCTTTATCCAGAAAATGTCTAGTGTCGCCGAGGAGATTAAAGCTATTACATAGTTGAAGGGAACTGTTATACAAATAGTCCTAGTAAATTAGGGACTTGTTTCACAGTCGTTAGACAGCGAACGATTGAAAGATGTTTTTTTTGTGAATTAAAATTTTAGAAATAATGAAGGCTGAACAAAATTTTTATAAATTATACAGGATTTCATGTAAAATTAAAGAACCTTTAAAACTCGAAATGTGACTAATAAATAAATAGTCATGTTCGCAATAATACTATAATAATAAGTTTTATAAATCATGATTTCTGCACTCGTCGGCCTAATAGATTCTCTGTGTCGTGGGTTAGCTTTGAGGTCCCACTGGTGAGCATGTTTCTCTCTTCACAATTAGAGAGCGTACTTCATCACGCTGCTCTAGTTGTATTGGTGGGGACAAGTTAGTAGCCTCATCACCTATCGAATGTTTTGAAACCGTCCATCCGAGATAAAACGCGCGTGATATATTTTAATATTTTTCATATTTTTTAATGTTTTTATGGTTTATGTTTACATATGAAATAATAGTTTCAAACTATTATTTCATATATTATTTATGCGAACAATATTTGTTTAACGTTTGTGGTGAGACTGGTCGCTAGAACGTAACCTAAATTATAATTTAAGCCACAAGGGCTTAGTACAAAATTTGTAAATTATATTCAAGTTAAATTGCTTACTCATCTGAGTACCGTATTGTAATTTTGTGTTAATTTTTTTCTCTTAAAATAATATTTTTCAGACAAACCATTTCTTGTGATGTTCATATATTTTTAATAGACGATAAAGTAACAAAAGCTTCAGCTTGGTGTTATACTGTATCGTACCGTCGCCACATCGAATTCTCTATTCTAACAGCAGTAGATATTGCACTGCATGCGAAGCGCGCATAGCCCCGCTAGCTAAGTTAATTGTAAACAAAGTTAATCAGCGTCGGGTGCGGTCAGTAGTTGAATGGCTGACCGCTAGTGGCTAATTTCATGCGCGTTTCTGTGCTTCGGAGGGCACGTTAAGCCGTCGGTCCCGGTTGTCATCGATAGATGGCTGTCGTTAAGCTGTAGGAGGCCTTGGAGCGGTTTGAAAGCATCCGACATACGGGTTGGCCACTGTCTCTACCAATCCGCACTGGAGCAGCGTGGTGGAGTATGCTCCAAGCCTTCCCTTCTCTACTTGTGAGGAGTGATCCGTGATCATACATAAATACTAGAAAAGTAGGTACACAAAACCCAACTGCATTACATCAATCTACTCATCCACTATGCTCATATTTATATAATACCTACCTACACCAAGTTGTGGTCGTCATTCGAGGTTTCCAATAACTCCCATCGTAACTCCCTAATTCAGCGTATTGATTTTAGAAATCAGAATAAAGGCAGTGGCCAATGTTCTAAGAGAAAAATAATGCGCGAAAACGTAAGAGGATAGCCAGCGGTTGTTATTGTATTTTTCTTGTTATTGTTAAATTTTATTCACACGTCCTACATCTATTTCCTACTTATGAACCAACTCTTACATACAATAGTCGCTATGTTGCTTCAAATAATTACAGCTTACCCAATATTGTGATCATTTCCTTTCAAGTTGCCTCGCCTCACGTTACGCAATTACCTTTTTACACTCCTTGTCCACTATGGGACTAGAAACGAACAATTTTGAACCTTATTCCCTAGATTTTACAATCCCGCGACGTGTCTTTATAACATCGGTATTATTTTTATTCATTCCGATGCTCGCTATAATTTTTTTCCATACGTTTGCTTTTCACTGCGGCGCTGGATCCCATTCAAATGTCGATCTTATTGCCCTCGTTTTAGGACTCTAGTAACGAGTCACGGTGAAATGAAAAAAGCTGTATTATTTTCATTCATTCCAGCGCTACGTATTTTAATCGGTTGCCTTCCATTCATTTTGTCCGGGACCCGTCAACCGAAACGCTTGTAAAACGTTCCGGTTTGTTGCATCCCTTTCTATTTCTCGCACATTTCTATTTCCATCTTTGTCTAAACACCGCATGGCATCCTTAAAGGAGATTAGGGGGACTTGGCACGTTCCCGGTGTTCCTGGGAAACGGCAGATGTGTACAAATTTAGCCAATGTTTGCTTATACCTACGGAACTTTGATAAAGTTGACAATTGGGACTTATGCCGGATTTGTAAAGGCTAAAATATAAAAGGATGAGAAAACTATCCATTAAACTTCCTGATATAGGTTGGCTGTATTTTGTCCTCTTTATTGCCATGTAAATGTTAATTAGCAATTCTCTGGGTTTTTTTCAGCCTGGTGTAGGTACAAATAACTAACTTGCAAATTGTATACTTAACATTGATAACAAGCAATTTATTTGCAATACACATTTGTCAGGCTCTCCAGTATTTGCCTGGATTTCCGTCTTCTAATATTGACAAAACATTACGTACCTCCTTAGAATTTATTTCTGTTAATTTGGTATCTTTACTAGTATCTTTATTAAAATTATCTT
>DWTS01000298.1:0-10962 GCA_018250615.1 Oechydrus chersis rufus | reverse complement strand
CCTTTTAGGTGTGAAATCAACAAACTCAACAAAGATATTAACCAAATGACAGCTGATATGATCTCCAGCCTAACTAGCGCCATCTGCTTTTAGCTTTACAGATTACCTGCCATTGGCTTATGTGTGTATCTGACCAATTCTGATTGGCATCTTCAAAACAAAAGACATCGGCGCTACACTGCAATCAACTATACGCCTAAATAGTAGGTACTTTCACAATCGTCTCTACAATATTAAATAAATCAAAATCTATTATTAATTCAAACTTGAATAAAACTTTTAGGAAAATGTGAATAAAAAAATATTATTTTTTATTATATACGAGTATATGTGTATAAATGGAAACTCACTTGACCGTTTCTCTGGCGGCACCGGCTGAACTGTAGTCGGAGGTGGCGGTTTAGCCGCAGAGCGAAGTCTTCGGGGACTTCGCGCCAACGCGTGCGATATACTCGGCAGCCTTATATCCAAATGCGAGCCTCTCTCAGTTACAATTTTATTATTCATCGCATATAGCTTGGTCGTGATATCTCTGGCTATTAATGTCGTGACCACACACGCCAAATAGGGCTCCTTGACGAAAAGGTACTCCAAGGAGGTACGTTGCCAATAAACGTAGCGGCACGATGACGCAGCAACTATAGATACCTGCCGAAAGTATTCAGTTTAACAAATTAAACTGTAAAGAACATAATTTATTCAAATCTTAAGAGAAATGGAGTCTTGCATTCGATTAATAATAAGGTACACTCACACGTGTAATACTTTACGACACTAGTGATAACCCTCGTTAATTTTCCGTTGTAATAGAGTTACGACTAAATCTATTATTCTAATCAATTCATAGTAAGTAATAAATAAAAGGGACCTGCAGTTGTCCCGAGACATGTTAAACTGTCCTAAATAATATGTACACCTACTCGTATTAAAAATATTCTGCTTACCAAATTAACTCGACACACAACTTATGAAAGTATACATAGCCCCTTGAATGAAGAAAAGTTTAGCAAAGTGGTAATGTAGATAGCCAATTTTTTTATGCAATAACGGGCTGGCAGTTATTACTACTCAGTAAACTAAAAAAAATTGGAACCTAGTAGAAAATATAGCCATTTTGCAACATTTTCGTAATTTATAAAAGTATCGTTGCCACATGGTAGCTACCAACAAGCCGACTCTTACCAATCGGCTGCAAAGCTCAATACATTTGGGTAAAGAGGGTGAAGCCAAGCTGTCGTCGGTAGAATTGGCGAAGGCCTGAAGCATACTCAATGTTGCTCACATTCGTATAAAAGATGGGGATTTGTTAAAATCCATCTATCAGATGTATAATCTTACGACGTGGTCATCCACTAAAAGAACATTTATATTGTAGTAGCGAAACGTTTCGCCGTGACCACGATCCATAAAAACGGGTCGAAATATCGGCAAATAAAAATCGCTAATCGTGAGTACCTACCCGTGATACTATAATATGAATTTCCGCGACGAAATTAGTTTAAAAACATATAAAAGAGCATTTTTCAAAATTCAATCCCCAAGGGGGTAAAAAATCTTAGTGAGGCGGACGAAGTTGCATGGGTCAGTAATACTCAGTAGTGAATACAACGACTGTAGCTGAAACAGAACATAAAACAGCAACAAATAAACAGAACAGAACCACTCAACTCCTTATTACGAGACCTATGTAAATGTTACATGAGTTAGTTAAATGTTAGAAAAGATGTTCAATTTGCCGTTACAAAGTTCGAACAGTCGATAAACTGTTTGCCTTAATGTTATAGTTGTTCGTTCACAAGTGCACGATAATTCGACTAGAGCAATTTAGTAGTAGTTCATGCAAAGCAAGCAATTTTACTGGTACTTTGGGTGTCTAGCATATTCAAAAGTGTTTAGAGTTCATCGATATTTAACCCAGTTTCTTGCATTTATAGCCACTTTGGCTTTATACAGCCGTATCAGACAACAATTAGGTCATCGGAATGGGGTAGGTAATGCCAAGGCGTCCTATGACGTACGTACACGTACTACTATACAAAATTGCTCGTAAAACTAAGCTAAG
This sequence comes from Oechydrus chersis rufus, assembly GCA_018250615.1. Classification (NCBI taxonomy): domain Eukaryota; kingdom Metazoa; phylum Arthropoda; class Insecta; order Lepidoptera; family Hesperiidae; genus Oechydrus; species Oechydrus chersis. Next base: position 8,900 of record DWTS01000298.1, on the reverse strand, counting down.
ACTCGAGCGCACCTAATTCAAATGTATGTGACACGTGATGTAATTGCAATATTTTTGTCCAGGAATTATTCATCCACTACCAAGCCCAAGTGTATTTGGTACGTTTGTATGTTTGAAATGGACATGTTTATTACAATGTACTTAGCAATAAATTTATTGCTCTATTGTAATATCTGTAATTGTATCTCTAATTTCTAATTTCAAGCAGTGATAACCTAGTCGTTAAGAATTACGGTCCTCTATTTTTTCGAATCCCGGCGCACGCCTCTTACTTTTCAAAATCATAAATATGTGTATGACACACCCGCTTATCAGAGTTAAAAAAAATCTCAAAGGTGTACGGTAATAACATTATACCCTCTTGCTGACAATAAATTGCTTTTGTGTACTTTATAAATGAAAGTATTGATAAAGGGTATATAAACACACAGTTCCGTAATTAAATTTGTGTAACAGGTACCTACCTACATTTTATGTGTCTACTTAAGCTTCTTGAGATCTGCCCGGGTTAACAGAGATCTGTCGAGAATAAAACGTATACGTCCCTTAATATACGTCCCTTAATATTAGATAAAGCCGTAGCATAGGTTGCCCCAGGTTAAACCACGTCACCTATCCCGATCTTCAAAGGGATAGACGATAGCGATAGACAGACGTTTACATTTTCCCCTAGAATATATAAGGTTATTTTTAACTGGATCCCAGGGTGCACTTAGGTAGGAATGCATGTTTGTCAATGTTATATTTTAATGCATCAACCGCCAAGTCACCTACTATATTTTATAAACAAGAGAGTTAGATTTAATAAGCGACTTGGCAAGTCGCACCTCTTGCTTCAGGTAGATAATATTTCACCACCCCAACTTCTCGTATAGAGAAGTTTAGAAGTACTAACAGATTTGGTACTTGCTTTCGATGTGTTTGTTTGAGCATTGATCGAGCGCTTTACGATGAGCAATACTTTGAGGGGTAACATTTTGTTTATATAGGTCGAACCGTCGAAGGGGAACTCTGATGTCGAACATTCGTCCCAAATAATGAACTATAATCAGTTTAGCGTTGGGGCGCGTTAGTTCTCTATTATTAACAAGGTAAGTCTTTTCCACGTTTCTTTTGTAAGAAAATTTATACTCTAATTTGACAGGTATCTGAGGTAACATTGTGGTTATCGTATGTAAAACATTTTTATAAAAACTACCAATTGCAACGCCCAAACGAATGGGTGATTTTTACAAATAAAAGACTACGACTACACTAAGTATACGATCAAAACTTAAGTAATTTAGATTATAACTAACGCTAGCACTACTTCCGACGTTGACGACTTCCGACTTATCGTAACTATTACTACTCTACTGTTTGTATCACTGTTAGTGATGAGATAGAGTGTGATGAGTGTGATAATATTTAAATTTATTCATTAATAACCAGGTGAATATAATGACAATATGTGTTATATCCATAAAGACCAATTCTTAACTCCACCTTCATGGATTTACATCTATGCCTTCAATTATATTTATTTACTACTTGTACGATATACAAATAAGTACCTATTACATAACAATACAGGCCAATAATAAAACTTCCAATGGTAACTGCCTAAATAAATCAATTGGTTGCAAGAAACAAAAATAATATTATTGAAGGCAGAAATGATTATCGAAAAGAAAATATACTACTACTTCTGGCCGCGACTCATTAACAAGAGTATCAAAATTCAACAATAATTCAGATTTCCATAGCAAAGATCATTAGACACTGGAAAGGTTAGGTTGCACCAAATGTTTGTTATGCAATTTCGTTTTTTGCCCAATTCTGAGCCAACGATTTATGCGATAGCAAGTTTTAAGTGGTTTGTTTGTTCATCTGAAAGATGATATTGTAAAAACAGTTACGAGTTAAGCAAATTTGTGCAGCCGTTGCCAAGAAATTCGAAATTCGGAATGATTTAAGACATCCTCGTATGAAATTAGTTAGCAATTAAAACAAAGCTGAGACTATAACTCTGCGTGATTACTTGTTCATAAGTTTTATGAGTTTCCAAGCAAAAGTAAATAAAGAAACAACTGAGAGATTATATTTTGGTGTAAGTAATTAAAAAAATAGAATTAATTTCTATTACCTATCATTAGTAGTATACTCATATGGTACCTTGACTATGACTTTAAATCATTGCATTTTTCATAATATAAAATTTTCATCAACAATTGGAAAAGCATATCTATAGTACGATAGTACTTACTAAAATACAGCATTTGTCCTACTTCTGATCCCTCGGAAGCCGAGATAAGATTTATTTCTATACCGTTTTTATATTTTAGGTTTTATTAATATCTAAAATGATACCCTCGTATCTCAGTTTCTACATGTCTCATCTCGATCATCACTTTATCACTGACTTAGTGATTATGTAAATGAATTCTGTGTTTAAGTCAGGACTACCAAATATACGGGCATGTGATATACTAAAAGGTCAGCGTGTTTTAAGTGAAAAATCTTAATTTTTAGCAGCCATACGTGCATGAATTGTCGTGAGTTGCGTTCGTGTTCGAGTGCCAGTCGTAGCCACAGCAAGACTTACAAAGAGGATTTACTGTTTAGTCTGCTCTTAACATCTAGTCTACCCATGATCTTTGTACATGTAAGTGTACTCAAACACATGTTTCAGTACATTTACATGTTTGCATTTATAGCGAAAACAAAACGAATCGCTGTAAATATTCCGTTAAGTATAATCCTAATCTAAATTGTTATTATGAACACAAAAGATATAAAAAAGGTTTAGCTCTATCAAATAGTTATGTAGCTCCTATAAAACCATCGTTGTTGGAATAAGAGACTAAAGCTAAAGCTCACCCATAATAACGAGCATTCTAAGTGAAGTTTTAGTCAGTAATATTCCAGCAAAATCGTTCCATCGCCCCCGCAAGAGAATCCTTACCCTTGACAGATTTCCACATGTTTTAATAAACGATATTAGTAGGGCTACGCTCTATATATCTGATAAATTCTGGTCATGAAAATACCTTAAGTCATATTAAGTTAAAAGTATTACAGGTTCAACACGAGTCAATGACTCAACGCACCTAAGAAATAGGGGTGGTTCAAGGTAAAGTCAGGTAAATCCACCAACGATACTCCCAATGATGGGTTAATATTTCGCTAATCGTGCACCTCAGATGTATCGCCTTTGACATTTTCTGACATTCACATTCATTATTATAGCTTTGAATGCTTTTGGGCCCCCAATTGGCGCCGAAGTTGAAACACCAAATTTTTTCTCCTAATTTTCATCAAGTGGCCCAACAAAAATTCTCCCATTCTTATCTGACAAATTTCCTTTCGTTTTTAATTAATATACATGACACCACTTTAACCTAGAATGGTCAAAAACATTGGGCCATTCAAAACTTCAAATTTACTCCTAATTTATTAAAGATGAAATTTAATACCACGTTGACCTATCGCAACGTTAGATCCTATAAGGCGTATGTTTATGATATACGATACACATAAATAGATACGAGTATAGTAATTATGGAATACATCATTTAAGTTCCGTAACACCAGTCTTTGTAGTGCACCGAATTTTATGAAAAGAAACGAGGGTCATTCCATAAAGAAACAGATAAGGATCGTATGCAAATTTACCAACTAATTTATTTTTCGAGCTTTTCAGACTGAAGTAGAGTTCTGTTGCTTTGCATAATATGTACCTACTACCAGTAGCTTAGGTAAGTATCTAGGTTGTAGAACATCGTGGTTTTAACTTCGTCTTAACACCTGCACTCTAACAATGTTCTGGGGTGTTCGAGTATTAACATCAAGTTGCAGAACCTACTTTGCAAACAACAGTTACCAAGTGGCGTGCTATAAATTACCACACCTACCTACCGTTCCTAGCTCTATATTCACTCAGCTATAATGTAATTGGAAATGGAAACAGTCTAACTAACTATACGTAAATTACGTAATTAATCATATAATTTAGACGACGCAACACGTCACCTTATTTCATTCGTCTCGTTTTTCTATCGGTATATTATTATCTATGTCTGCACGCATGTATAGAATAGATAGCTTCTATTAAAATCCCTGAGAATTCCCTAGAAACGTGTCGTAATATATATTCGAAAATCCGATTACCTCTGCCAACCAAAACGTAGCAGAATTAATCTGTAAAATCAGAAACAGGTGTGGCGGTAATGGCGCCTCAAGCTTTAATGACACTTTGCATTTTCTTTTCTTTTAATCGTAACTATTTCTTAGATATTCCAAACAGAAAAGGCAACAATGAAAGGTATGTGCCTCGCACGTGCGCAACTCGCCCATACGTATCTGGCCCGAATGGGCCGAACGAAATGACGAATTTCAAAAATACCTATTTATTCATTCGTTATCTTGCATATTTATTTTTTATTTGATGGTTTTTAATATTATTAAATAGTAAATTACAAGTTTGATGAAATTTTTAAAGAGTTCACTTAAAGAGTTGGCAATCGCTCTAATATTGGTCTTCCAAAATCGAATGAAAAGAAAACTTACCTACATAATATTTTATGCCACAACATGCAATTCAATAACAAAACCAATCATAACTATTTGGAATTAATGAAATGAAATTTACGTTACGTATTTTGCTCGTTCATACAGACGTAGTTATTAGCGCGTAGCGTAATTTGAGAACAAATCATACGTACTCGTAGGTCCATCGGCGTAGCACATATAATTATGAGAGAGTTCACGAAATACTTGCATAGTTTATTGTACTTATCTTGTACTTAACATACCTTTTGTTTATTTTATAACACAAAAATCAAAACTTTATTTATGTGCTTTACATTAATTATAACTAAAAACATATTCAATTTACAATTAAACCTCAAAATCACTGTACATAAGATTGGTATCCGTTGGGAGACATGGTACCTGAGGGTCCATTAATTAAGTGAGACACTTTTGACGATTTTTTAAACCCCCCCTAGCCCCTTAGTGAGATGTAATGAGATTTGTACCACCCCAGTCTTATCTCACACAATATTTTCAATATGCATATTTTTATGTGAGTGCGTTTGTAATAAAGCCTAGGTACCACGTAAAAATTGACTTTGTACTTTACTAAATTTAACCTAATTTGATTGCATTTTGCGTAATTAATGGATGCCACCTAAGACTCTGACGGTCTTCTACGAAGGTCCGTTTGCATTGTAGACCTACATTACATCTGTTATTTGAAAATTAACTAAGTATCACTTTATCAGTGGAGTCACTAACTTGAAGAAACCTACATAACTGCGAGTATGCAAGGTTTTCCGAGGTATGTGAAGTATGGCAAATAAGTATATGCTAGAAATCAGCAAAAATCTTTCTACTTTTAAATGTATCTTAGATACATTTGTGAATAACCATAATTTTTATTTTTTTCTAAGGAAAACGGCCTTTATTTATTTAAAGGCTATAAGAAGATTAGAACGTGATCGAGACTTTTTGAATATGCACCTGATAAGAAACCCGTATGAATAAAAATAAGGTAATCGAGCAAGACTATTTGTGTGGAATCGTCCGTCTAACCATTGGGTTAACCATCCCAAAGCAATAAATGTAACAGTTATTCGGAGTATCGAGTAAATCATAATAAATTCTATCAAAAAAAGACCATTTCTTGTTACTGAACTTTCAAAATGTTTTTGTAGACTAGGACTTGCCCGCGGCTTCACTCGCATTGAAGTGAGATATAAAAGAGACTTCATCTACAAAATTTTGTTGTTAGTGATTCAGAGTGTAGTAGTACAGACCATCTATGACATATCATACAAATTTGTTGTCTATCCATCGGTAACAATAATAATTTCGCTCAAAGGGTAGTTATCCTGTGTCCTTTTCTGTACGACAATGTGTATTTGTATTAAATAAATAAATAATTTAAACCTTTATTACTGAGAAAAAAAAATACAAAAAGAAAAGTCTTCCGTAGAGCGCATCATATAGCCAATCCATTGCCATCTATTCTTTTTATTACGTCTGCGAATTTAGTTCTCTCCCGTGTATCCGTGTTAATAATTGTATTGTATTAACTTGTGTATTGTATTAACTTAATAGTAATAAAAAGACGTGAAGGCTTACCACCAAACAAACAAACGCACATTGTGTCTGTAAAATATTACTAAATAGGGCCAATTAAAAATTATGCATACCTTAAACTTTTCGTCAATCGTTGCTCTGCTTGACTCAAATTCCGGCGAATCTAAAAATTCGCACGGCAATATCGGATGAAGAAATTGATGTCCACTCATTACGTTTACCTGTAAACAAATTTATGTTAGCTCACATGATTTAATAACTTTTCGTCTGAGTATAGACTTCGGGGATATATGTAATGCTTTATATTCTCATGATTGTACATAACGACACCCTGTAATCTGTCGTGGTAAAATGGAAACCAGACCCAGAATGAAAATGTGGTGCAATTGATTTCTCTTTTATTATTTGAAATACATTTATTTTTACAAGGTTGTATCAGCGGAAAACTTTTATTCTGGAATATGAAGAGGAATGGTTTAAAAAGACGCAAAAAAAATCTTAACATTTTCCCTATTTCGATTTTGCAAACGCAAAGTGTGCCTCTTTTGATTTCGCGACCAAATGCCTTATTTTTAAAAACACGATACAGGCGTAGTTTATGTCCCAAGGCTGGGCATAGACTATAACGTCAAATGGAAAGATTAAATATACTTACTCGTATAGCTTTGGGTCACGTCTACGCTTCGGGAATACAAAATCAAATAAGACGGTACTAAACATGGTTGTCGTTCTGTACTACTCGTATGTTCTACTACTTGCATAGAATATAAAGAGCATCGATATTATTTTAATTAAAACGTTTTCCTTGATGGAAAATCAAAGGCTTAGGAATTTCTTAATATCCTGCAGACTGTAAAACCTTAAAAGATCGATCGAAAAAGTTCCACCGCGCCATCACGCCACACCCATTTCTGCCTTGTATATTTTGGATTTTTCTTTAAAACATTATGTAAAGCCAACGTGGCCATTTAATATTTTTGTCAAAGTGCGTGCGTGCTTGCGGAACATAAATGGATTTTTTATACGGATTTTTCAAAAGATCTTGAATACGGATGAATTGAATACGGATCTTGCATACGGATGGATTGAATACGCATCTTGATACGAAAAAATAAATAAAATAAACCTAAAAAACGTACCTATACTGCAAAGTCGAATACGATACCTTTTTTATTTGGTATCGAATAGCGAACGAGCATGCAGGCCACCTGGTGTTAAGTGGTCACTGCCGCCCATGGACATCATCGTACAACCTCAAGCAAGACTACGAAATATTAACAGGTTTTTATATACCTATACCCGACCCATCAGATATAAAGCGTAAAAACGTAAATCTACAAAGTCGAATACGATACTTTGGTAAGTTTAATGACGTGTAAAGCGTATCGTTCGTAGGCACGTCCGCGCCGTTAGACAGGATTGCCGAGATCGCGATAGGTATTCATCGCAAACATTGGCACGTGTACACACAAAAATTGTTTTAAATTCCCCCGCTGTGTAACGACCCGTTGAATACAACCTCGCCATTTGCATAATTTGTTGCCTGCGGGGATAGTTGTATAGCTGATTCTTTCCCCTTATTACGCAGATAGACCGGAAAATCTCGACTTGTAAATAGTGAATACCAAGTCAACAAGTGAGAATTTTAGTAATTTCCCGGTAATTGTTCGGAAAGCTTATAGATAACATAGTCAAATACGCACTAACTTACTGTTATGTAAAGGTAGATAATATAATGATTAATAATAAGCCGTTATCTTAATATATTTTATACCTAGGTACTGATTAGCTAATCTTCGCCTAGACAATTTCATTCGCCTAGGAATTATCGACGTGTTATCGAGACATAATTCGAATCATTTCTACGCAGTTTGGTGACTGATGACCTCAGAAGCTCCCTTGGAACCCTAGGTAAATCTTTGCAATTGATTTTTGAATTTTTGAATCATTTTTAATAGTTTTATTTTATTTTTTCAGAGGCTTGGATGATTTTGGGGGGGGGGGGGTGCTTGAGCCCCTTAGCCCCCTAAATCCGCTACTGCTTGGCCTCACATAAAGTTGTAGCCACAATTGGCTATTAAGAATTGGTTACATGTAGACAGATAGATCGCTAATTCTACCATGAAAAATATCAGTGCCCTAAACAATATGCGCTTAATTCTTCAAAGCAAAATAATACTCGTTAAAACTAATTTTACCTTTCCTGAAAGTAGGAGGCCCAAGCGGTCTGTCTTAGTAAGGTTCTGCATAGCGTACGCTTCGCCAGCGTGGAGAGACATTACGTGGGCAAAATCCGGTGAAACCATACGTTTAAACTGCAGTCGTGTTACCTAAAAAGTAACATATTTATGATCGGAGAAATATATATTCTAATTTTATTCTCTCTCCGAAATAAGTTAAGTATTAGTAGTACAGCTCCCCAGGTAGATATGTGCCTACTGCGTCGCCTGTTTTGAACTACGCTACTAAGATTAAAACTAAGGTTTTAAAATTGTTCATCATCGACCCATGATTAATTATTAAGCAGAAATATCCTCTCAGAGTGAGAACGACAGGATTAGGGAATAGTCTACCATGCTGTAAAAGTGCAGATTGGTGGACTTCACAAACCTACAAGAACATTTTGTACTCACAGGTATACAAGTTTTCTCACGATGTTCCTTCACCGTAAAAAAGTGAGTGATAATAATTTTTTATCACACATTTATAATTCCGAAAAATCAGGTATGTGTTCCTGGGATTTGAGCCCGGACCAGCTTTTACTATACAATTGTTAGAAACTTATATTTTTTTTCAAGAATGATCGAGATTCGTGT